>PVKA01000752.1:144394-178061 GCA_004027165.1 Ctenomys sociabilis
TATATATATATATATATATATATATATATATATATATATATATATACAGAGAGAGAGAGAGAGAGAGAGAGACAGATACAGATTTCCATCTTTATGGAGTTTATATTTGCACCAGGCACATAAAAATGAGTGTATAAGAAAAATAAATTATTATATAAAATCTGAAAAGGTGATACCTGATGTAGGAGTGGAGGGAGAGCCCCAGCATCCAGAGCAGAAACGGTGGATGAAGGGAGGTGAGGTACGGTGCGAAGTAATGATTTCCAAGTAGCTCAGGAAAGGGCGAAATCTGAACGTATCTGGACGTGCAGGTGTAAGCCAAGCTAGAGAACGTTTACGTCAGGCAGAAGGAGCAGCATGGTAGTTTTGCCCAAGTGAGCCTGCTGCAACCCTCCTGGGAGCAGCTCAGATGCTGGTGAGCTGAGCCTGCGAGTCCGAGGTCATGAGAGCCAGAGGAGAGGCGTGATCAGGCAGAACTTGGGAACCCCAGGAAGACTTCGGCTTTTGGTCTGTACTTTGGAGACAGCAGCGACATGATCTCACTTGGGTTCTGAAACAAAAATCTGCTGGGTCGTAGGTTGATACTAGGAGACTACAAGGAAAATCAGCTTGGAGAACCTTGTAGTAGTCCAGGAACAAGACAGTGGCCCCTTACAAGCATGGTGGCCTTAGCAGTGAGGGGAAGCACAGAGAGAAAGGCCACTGGTGGGCTGGCTGTGGGCTGTGACAGAGAAGGGACTTCCTGTCCTTTTTAGGTAGCTGGGGTTATACTGTTGATTTGCATTAATTTCATAAATCTAACATTTCTATGTGATCTTATGGGGTGGTAGGTTCAAGTTACTTCAGCTGAGCAAATTCTGAAACTGGAAATCACTGAAATGAGTTTTGAAACGACAACTTCTGTTTAAGTATGTCTTTAAGAGCTTTGTCTTGGTGAGTGCTTGAAGTCTTGGTAGTTCAAGCCCTTTGTAGAAAGTCAGGGAACTGAACTTGCTGTCTGTCAGCTGCAGGGGTGAGGGGAGGTGCTCATAGCAAATGACTGAGGAGCACCAGCAGATGGCCATGTGACAGCTGGGTGTCTCAGAGTTGGCCCTGCTGACAAAGAAAGAGCCATTTGGGAAAGTACACAACAGGCAAGGCTTCCATCTCAGCCATTGCTGTATGGACAGTAGGGCTCTGATTTTTTCTTGTTTTCACCCAACAGAGGGAAAAAGCCCAGAACACTTTAAGCAGGCGTTCTTCCTCTCAAGAGAATGAGCAGGGTACATACGATGGTGCAAGGGTGCTTTGTGCCTGTTTCAATTTGGTAGAATCTAAGGAAACAAAGTGGGTTGGATCAAGAGACCAGAACTAAGCTAACACCAAGTAAAGGGGAAAAAAGAATTTCTAAAATAATCTTTATTATGAAAATTCAAAAAACTTTGTATTTGTAGTCTAAAGTAGAGGTGCTAAGACGACCGCAGTGCTCATGTGATCCACTTTCTTGCTGTTCGAGAAAGTAATTTCCAATCTTTGTCCCCCAGTGACATGCTTGCTAGAACTGTAAGCGAGGCGGTGGGCAGGTCCCAGCTGTTCAGGGAAATCTGTGCTGATCCCGCTTCTGAATGGGTATTCAGCCCACACTGATTCTGTTACCATGGTTTCCAAGTCTTGTTCTCCAGGACCCAAATAATGAGTTTTTGCACTTAGAAAGGAAAGGGATCCAGGCAAGGGGCTTCTTGTCTAGTGTTACTTATTGTAAAGGGATGACAAATAATAGATCCAAAATATTTACTCTTCCCAAATTCTCTCACCCTGAGTTCTGATACATTAGATTTCATGTGGGGCCGCAGGTTGCCTTTCTAACAAGCTTCAACTTGGTGCTGGTCAGGACATTGCCTTTCCATTGTCTCAAGGAAATTGTTTGCAAACTTGATTGCACCTTCAGCCACATGCAGAGCTTTTCAAAAATCCAAAATAACTGACCGTGCTCCAGACTAATTAAATGAAAATTTGAAGGATGAAAATAGGCACCTAATTATTAAAATTCCCCAGGTGATTCCAAACTGGAGCCAAAGTGGGAACCGAGGCCTTGCAGCCCTCCGACTGGCTGATGTGCTTGGTGGAATTCCAGGGATTAAGTTGTGTGTGCTCTTTGGCTAATTTCCACCAAGTCTGGAATTGCTTCCAAGTAAATCTTTGCAGGGTGAAATAAGAAATAAAGTACTATGCAAATATGAAACTCTTATCATCAAGTTTTTCAGCAGATATTTTGATACATATGAGTTTTGCAGAGTAGAAATTTCTCCACATGTCACCTAAACATTAATTATTTGAGCTGAATTTAGCACACTGACATAACAAAGGTGAAGAAAATTATTCTTGCTTTCAAAATATTTTTTTCAGTTATGAAACTCTATGATATGATTCAGGATCTGAAAACCAACTTTTATGACTATTTAGACTATTTTATGGAGAATCAAATTAATGTTCAGTCCAGATGAATAAAACATGATTTTATTTAAGTATTGATGTTATTTCCATTTCTTTATTATCTTTGAGGTGATCAGATTTGTTATTGAAAATGCATGTTTTCCATTGGCATACAATTGTTTATAACATAAAGAAAAAATATAACTAGGTGAAATAATAGGACAGAAATCCTACTGACCATTCTGAGGATGTATTTAGCAGGTGTATACAGCCTTTCTGATGACATGGAACTAGGGTTTTTGAAGAGGCTAGAAGTTTATACACTTGCTGTGTGTTGTTTGGACAGTGCAGATTTTTAATGAAGAGTTTCTTTGATCTCTTAATTAGGGTTGATGACACCTAATTATGGGCATTACTTTGTGGATACAGGAGATAATTATATAAAGATGTTTGCTAAGATGCAAAATATTAAAAAGTACTAGTATGTTAGGTTCAAGATAAACTACCTAAGTAGGATGATTATTTATTTTTCAGTAACACTAATAAATTTCATGGAAGGCAAGACTTTGAGGGAAGGGCTTATGTTTTTTTATGTTTATATCCTCACTTGACAAAGCAGTGTGGGATATGGAGAAGTTCAACCAGTAATTACTGGATAGGTTATCACCTGGGGCTGTCCCTTTTGTGACCAATAGCACAGTTTTACATGAATATAAGGGAGTTAGCTGGAAATAGTGTTCCATGCATGTAGTCTCTGGGAATTAGCATCTTCAATTTCCTTCATTAGTTCTAGAATACAACCTCCTTAATTAATGGGATCAGAGACAGCTCTACACACATCCAGAGCTGTATCTTTTCTTTCCATCCTTTGAATAGTTCTAATTTAGATAACCAGTTAAAAACCAACTGTTTCATAGTGTAAGAATGATTTGCAGTTGATACATTTCATTCTTTCCTTTGCATGAATTAAATTGTTCTTCTTTAATAAATTAGCTAATTGGATGTTACATCATAATTGTCTTAGACTACGTGATGGACGAAAGGCACAAAATGAAGTTCAAAAAGTGATTATTTCTTCTTAAGGCCCTCATTTTCTCTGGTAGCTGGGAAATATTCAGGGACTAAACAGACATAGGGTCATTATCACCTTGGGTATTTATTTTTGCTTTGATGTTAAAAGTGTGCATACTGGGAGAGCAGAGTACCTAGTTGGTTTGGATATGTCTGGGTACCTAGAGAAATGAGAGGGGTTGGTTGACTGGGAGATTGATCAAATTGGAAATAACAAGTCTGGCTTTTAATCAGCAGTCTATCACACTGGGATGAAGAAATCTTAAAAACATAAGACACCCTAAAGGAAAAGAATTTAGGGGACAGAAATTCAGTCTAAGTGTAACTTGTCGGTCATTCGAAGGAATGGGAAATGCGTAGACCTGCCTGACATCTTGCTTCTGGTTCAGCTGTTGCAAGCTGGAGCTCCAGCGGAACTGTGCTCAGAGAGAGGGTATTTAGGGAGCTAAGTAAGGATAAACAAGTTGAGAAGGGTGGGCTTGCATTCCAAAAGGACCAGTGTCTTCCTAGAAGAGGAAGAAAAGGAGCTGAGGAACCTGAAGGTCCGTGTGGCAGCAGGCTGCACAGGAGCTACGTTCAGCAGAAGAGAGCAGAGAAAAGGAGATTGGGATCAGACATTGACTTTTGAAAGGCTCAGTGTTGGTGTGCTCTTGAGATTTTGGAAGTGGGTGGCTGTGGTGTAATGGAAGAAAATATAGGAGGTCAAAAACTGAGGGAGGGGCTTTGCAGGTACCATCCTGTGGATGTTATGTTACCAGGAATGGCAGAAGGAGGTAATCTCAATAATTGCTTTGTAAAGATAATGCAGTTCCTATTTCTGTGTCTTCTAAACTGTAGAAAGAGCATAGCACCTTGATAAAATCATTGATAAATGAGGGAACAGTTCAGGAACTCAACATGCTACTCTGAAAATAAAAAAATTGCCCAGTGAGGCATTTGGAAGAGCAGGAATCCTGATCAGAGCGAGCACATTTGTTTTCCAAAGTGCAGTGTGGAGCGCAAGAAACACTGGCTCTGCTTCTTGGTGAGGATGGCGGATCGGAAGAGGGCAGGTAGCCCCCACCTCAGAGTCCAGGGAAGCTGAGGCCTCCCGGCAGCTAACATTCAGCTGAACCGAAAAGGTGCGTCAGAAGATGAGAGGGCTGGCTCCTGAGCCTTGTACTGGAAGGTGGCAACGGAGTCTTGGGGTTGTGGCTAGAGCAGCAGAGGGGAGGTCTGAAATTCCAGTGAGCACAGAACTGACTGATAGCAGTTGCCCAGCGCAAGGCTCTGTGGTGAGTGTGTGGACACTTGCCAGCCCTCTGCCCAGGTGGCCACATCCATTTTCCAATGATCATGCTTTGTCATGCAGGAAGTAAGTGGCAACTTGCTCTTGTGAGTAGCAGAGCCCAGGTTGGAACCCTTAAAGGTTGTAATAGCCCCATTTCACAGATGAAGAAAGTGAGTCTAAGAAAGAATATGCAGGCTTGTACATTTCACCTCCTATTTACATGCTCTTTCTACCACAGAGCTAACTTTTGTCTGCTTGATCTCTCAGATTTTGGCTTGAGGTCACACTTAGCAGTCTAGATTGTTGCCATCTTAAGATTTCTATAGATCATCTGTATAATGATCTCAGCAAAATATTTACAAGTTCATCTTTGTGTTTTTCCAATTCCGAGTATGTGAAGTAATAACAATTAAAAATATGTGTTTTTTTGCTATATTTTGGGCTTCACATATAAGGGAAAACATGCAACAATGAAGCATGTGTGTCTCCTGTTACTCCACTTAGGAGGGAGCTGCTATTTTACAAGTGGGAGCCAACCAGGAGGTGAAGGAAGGGGAGCGGCAGTGGAGGGAAAGGGTTCGAGGGCAGCTGGGGTGGCCAGAGAGTGCGCTGACTCCACCCACGGAGCATGAGCTCCATGTATTGCAAGCACGTGTGAAGCGAAGGAAAATTAGAAAATACTTTAAAATTAAAATCACATTTAGAGGCTGGGGAAATGGCTGAGTAGAATAAGTGCTTCTCAGTAGAATAAGCGCAAGGGCTTGAGTTCAATCCGTGGTTCCACCAAAAAAAAAAAAAAAATAAAATAAAATCACATTTAAACTCTCAGGAATTAGTCCATGGAACTAAGCATGCACATAAAAGGAAATACACTTAATATAGGAAAGACCACACACATTGGAAGGGGATGCTAAAGATAAATGTTCCATCAATTTCAGATGCTTGATAAAAGCTGTTTAAATATTAGGAATGCTGGTTTTATTGCATACAACATAATTTGCAAATTAAGATAATTGTAATTATACTATGTTTTCTCTATGGTCAAATGAAATTCCTTTCAGGAACTCATACGAACTGTGGCTGGCCTGGCACTGCAGAAGGAGTGGCTAGGTAACACCTCTTCTTTTTGTGACCCGTATGTTTACCCTTCACCTGATGCACTGCCCTGAATCTATAGTTATTGTGGCTGGGGAAAATACCAACATCTCACTTTGACAGACTCCAGGAAATTAAATATTTTAATACACATAAATTTTTCCTTTGGGGTCTATTTTCTGCACAAGCTGATAATCAGATTGGCCATAAAACATAAGCCATACCTGTTACTCATGGTACCTATAAATATAAATTACCTTCCCTCCAAATAATGCAAAACTGAATGAGTCACAAACACAACAGAAAAAAATGAACTGTTTGTGCATTGCCTACATTGTATGGCTTCTGTAGATTTTTGCTGGAGAACTCAGCTCCTGAGAAGAACTTTATGTATGGAAACCTCTTCATGTATTATTGGTTAAAGTCAAGGTCTACATAAATGCTATTTTTCCTTTTGTTTGTTTTTCAAAAAGAGAATGAATTTTCTTAAGTTCCACTCAGAAATTATCATATACTTAGTCTCATAACAAAAGAACCTAATGTCTTTAATAAACTCAACATAAATTTTATTCCTAACTATTGCATTTACTGAAATGCAATTGTTAGTTCCAAATGCATCAGAACTCCGTAGGCAGAGCTTTTGTGTACTGTGTTCTTGCTTAGTGCTTATGTCTGCTCACGCTTGTTAGTTGTTTGGTGTTTCTAGAGTGCTCTGAGATGAAAAGCTGGTGCTGCCTGCACAGGAGAGAGGTGGGGGGTGGTGCTGTCATGCACCTGCTCAGATCTGCTGTGAGCTCGGGGATAATGAGGAGGACCTTACCCTTCTCGGTGTCTGCTTTCTCGGGTCTGCTGCTACATTTGTACCTCCTGGCTGCGCAAAAACACTTTCTGTGCCCTAGAAAATCTGTGTGCAAAGCTACAACCTGGTGGTTCATCCAAGACTTTTACCCACCTACGAGTAGCTTTTGTTCTAAGACATCAACAGCATCTGTATGCCGTTACAAGAGAAAGAACAGTACTAACGATGATAATAATAATAACATAAACAACTGTAAAAATGATGTTGCTTTTAAAAATTAGAGGAATTTTTAAATTCTATCTCATTTTCCTATATACTAAGGTTAAAAAGAGACTCATTTTTATTTTCTGTTTGAAAGGTAGGGCATAAGTGAAAAGGTTGGCTGAGGAAAATCTAATCGTGGACTCAACATTTTCACCCATTTCTGTAACAGGCATATATTAAAAGGATAAAGAGACACATTTCTAGCTGGGCACTGAGACTCAGACCTCTAACCACAGCACTCTGGGAAGGGCAGGAGGATCACATGTTTGATTTGAGCCTGGACAACTTCCTGAGATCCTGTCTCAAAATTTAAAAAATTAAGGAGGGCTGAAAATACAGCACAGTTGAAGGCCTTGTATCTCCTCTCCAGCATGGTGAGTTATGTTTTCTCCCCAGAGTCCTACTCAGTTTTCTATCACTGTATGGGAATCATGCTCAGAGTTTCAATGTGTTACAGGATCTCACGCTAGGAAGAAATAAATAACATTCACACGGTACCAAGTGGCAGTACTTGCTGTGTTGCTGGCCCATTTGCATGGGATTCTAGAGATTTAGCCCTGTGCTAGCTCCCCTTTGCTCTGGGATCCCAGCCTGTGTGCTACTCCTCTTGGCTTCCTTGTGGGTTGCCTGCAGCCAGCCTCCAGAGAAGGGGACCACAGGGTTCCCAGCTCTGTGTCTCTAACTAGCTTGCTAACACTGGACTATACGCAGTGAGCTTCACAAACGTCGTCAGAGAAACAAAGAGTTCATCACAAAGACATCCTTGACATCGATTTTCATGCTCAGTAAAAGTTAGACAAAGCTGAGTACCCTCAGAGCGTCCCTGCCAGCCATATCGCTTCAGGGCCACTCACTGGCGTGTACTGCCGCTGTGACAAAAGCACACATAGTGCTTGCGCCGTTGTGCCAAAGGAGCAGAAGCACAAGAGAAAAGAGCTGGGGACTTGCAGCCTTTATGGAAGATAGGATTTGGAATCTTAAAATCATTCTAATGTTTGTGAAACTCTATGATTAGTACCTTTCTTTTTACTCATCTCACTTTTAAATAATTATGAAATATAGAGAAAATTATATAAAATACATGCATGAACTTTTGTCTGCTTTTAGTTTCATCTGCTCAGATATTTTCATTTTTTTCTATGATAGAGTAATTTCTCTGTCCATTTTTTTTTTTTCGGAACAGGGGATTGAACTCAGGCCCTTGCGCTTGCCAGAGAAGTGCTTATTCCACTGAGCCATCTCCTCTTCTCTATCTTTTTGTTATTGGATATAATCACTATTCTGAAGTGTATGAGTTTTATATATTACATGTGTACAATGTATTTTACACATATAATGTTTTTTAAAAAATACACATATAACAATGATGGAGAATTCTGTTCTATTAGTATATAATAACCTATCCATTTATTCTCTCAGTAAATTTCTCCAAAATTTTTGCTATAAAATAACTCAATTAATATTCTTACATGTATTGTCCACATTTGAATTTCTGGACATACTAAGAAGTGTTGGGAAGATAGCTTAGCAGCACAGTTTCTGCTTGGCAAGTATGAAGTCATAAGTTCTATTCCTAGTACAAAAAAAAATTCTGGCTGGTGATACTGGACTTGTCCACATCCCAGCACCTAGGAGGCTGAGAAAGGAGAATCATTTCAAACCAGCCAGATAACAAGTCTAAAACTGAAAGAAAGAAAAAAGAAAACAAGGCCTTTTTACCAAGATGGCACCAAAGGTGAAGAAGGAAGCCCCTGCCCTCCCAAAGCTGAAGCCAAAGAAAAAGCTTTGAAGGCCAAGAAGGCTGTACTGAAAGGCATCCACAGCCACAAAAAGAAGATATGACTGTCATCTATCTTCAACCCTCCCAAGACACTGGGGCTCTGGAGGCAGCCCAGATACTCTAGGAAGAGTACCCTCAGGAGAAAGAAGCTTGACCAGTATACCATCATCAAGTTTGTGTGTCTTATTAGGGACTGACCCAATCACAGAGTCAGCCATGAAAAAGATGGAGGACAACCACACACTCGTGTTCATTGTGGATACCAAAGCCAAAAAGCACCAGATCAAACAAGCTGTGAAGAAGCTGTAGGACACTGATGTTGCCAAGGTCAGTACCCTACTCAGGGCTGAGGGAGAGAAGGAGGCATATGTCGGCTGGATCCCGATTATGATGCACTGGATGTTGCCAGCAGAATTGGGATCATCTAACCTGAGTCCAGCTGGCTAATTATATATATGCTTTTCTTTTTTCCCAGTTAAGAAACAAATAAACAAAACCAACCCAAAGACAGAGATTGCTAGACTGGATGAAAAAACAACAAACAGGATTTGATTATATATTGTCTATAGGAGACGATCTTCAGATTAAAAATACAACTAGCAGGTAAGATGACTATAAAAAACATAGAATACAAATGTGTCCCACCTTTTGCCGTGGACAGCCCAAATACCCTCGGAAGAGCGCCCCCGTGAGAAACAAGCTTGACCACTATGCCACCATGAAGTTCTCCCTGACCACAGAGTCAGCCATGAAAAAGATCGAGGGCAACACCACACTCGTGTTCATTGTGGATGTCAAAGCCAAAAAGCACCAGATCAAACAAGCTGTGAAGAAGCTGTAGGACACTGATGTTGCCAAGGTCAGTACCCTACTCAGGGCTGAGGGAGAGAAGGAGGCATATGTCGGCTGGATCCTGATTATGATGCACTGGATGTTGCCAACAGAATTGGGATCATCTAACCTGAGTCCAGCTGGCTAATTCTAAATATATACTTTTTTCCCAGTTAAAAAAAAAAAAAAGTATCCCTGTGTTGGAAATACAGCTTCCCTGTGTTAGGTTCTACCAGATTGTTCTCCAATTGCACACAAGTTATTATTCTCCTACGTTCAAAATTATACTTTAAGTAGTTTTCCAAATGCATAAATATCAAAGGACATATTCTGAGAATTTTTACTTGCTTTGCCATGTTTCTGAACTTCTAGAACTTACTTTGGTATAAATTGCCTTTTCCTTCCTTATCATTATTCTGTTAGGCTATTTTCTCTGTTTTCTCGTTGGTTGGTAAGCATTCATGGTGTAGCTGGGACACACTGACCATCTGTCAGTGTTTCCTCTATGTCCTCTGCAAGTAAGTTCTCACTTAGTTGTGCACTGTACTTTAAGAATTTGTTTTGGTCAGCAGTCGTCCTAACTCTGTGTGTGTGTGTATTATTAGAGATTGACCCAACTTCACATTAAGCTATCCTCCAATCTTTTAAAAATGTTTTTAACGTTTTAAGGCAGAGTCTTGGTAAATTACAAGTGTCCTTGATGAAGCGCACCCTAGTGATCCTCCTACCTTGGCCTCCAGTACAGTAAATTTACCGTGTAAGTTTATGCCTTTTGTGTCTTACTGCAGATGCTGTTTACTACTGGAGGTTCACATATGTGTTCAATATTTTTTCAAAGGAGTTTATTTTTACATGCCATGATATATAAATCTAAGTTATTTCTGCTTAGCTAGCCATTATCCTGATACTGTTCATTAAATAATCTTTGTTTCCACACCTGTCTGTGCTATGTATCTTGATTCGGCTTTTCGAATGAGAGGGATTTATTTCAGTACTTTTTATTTTTATTTGTCCATGAGGCTGTCTTAGTCACTTTTCTCACTGCTGAGATGAAATATCTGACACACAAATTAAAGGCGGAGAGCTTAGTTTAGCTTGCAGTTTGTAGACCTTTCAGTCTGTAACCAGCTGGCTCCGAGATCAGGTGGCTTCCTGGTGGGCAGAGGACAGCCAAAGCAGAAAGGTCTTCGAGCCCCCTTTGTCCTATCCAGATTCCCTGGGGGGCAGCCCTCACCTACATCCTAGTGCCCGGAGCCTGGCACCAGCTCCGGCCTCACGTGCTGGAGGCTTTGGAGACACCTGCGCACAGCGACGACAGAGGTGCTCTTGCCCCACCCCAGCACTTCTGTCCTTGACACAGGTTGCTATGACATTGGTATTTGCTAAAGCAGGCCTGGTCGCCTTTTTGTCTTTCTTAGTGATTACTTTGCCTGTTAGTTCTTCCATAAAATTTTTTACTACGTTTTACATTTACTTATATAATGCTTTTGAAAATTTTTTTGAACTTTTTTAGCACTACTGGATAATTTAGTGGAGAAAGGATGTCTTTATCATATTAGGATTTCCCATCCAAGAATAGTTTATTTCATTCCTTCAGTAGGTCTTTTTTTTCAAACAACAATTATTTTATTTTATTTTTTATTAATTCTATTGAGAAACAAATAACAATGAGATAGCTTCAAAACTGATTAGTAGGACAGTTTCAATACTTAACACATTGCATATTGTTGTCTTCAAAGTGGTTATTCATAGTATAAGATGCAGACATGATATCCTGTCCAAACACTATTAGTACAAATCTTTCTTCTCATTGAATTAAGAGAAAGTGGCTGTATATCTATCCCAAGTATTTTGTATATACAGATACAAAATGGTCCTTCATTTATATTCCCTTTTTTTTTTTGTATAGTTTTGTCAGAGATGGGTATTCCATTGCCATTTAAATATTGTAGGTGTGTGAATTCAGCAAAATAATCCAATATAGCCCAGTAGTCCATAATAATAGTGTGTTATCCATAGGGCTGGCAATGTCAGAAGTTGTTAATTTGAGCCTTTTGCAGCTCAGCATATTAATATGGCTTTAGTTTTTGTACTTCATTTTTATACTTTTCTGCTGGATGGTTAAGACCAAGATAAAGCAAGACCTATATAACAAGAAATGTAACTTTTTTATTTGACAAGGTCTGTCACATCCCCTCAGGATTTACCCTGAAACTCTGTACACAGTTTGTAGGTCCTTTGTCAGTGTCAGCCATGTGGATGAGTCATGGCCATTGCTCGACCACTTTGCTCTCTGTGAAAGCCTGTGAGAAAGTTTTCTCTCCATGTGACTCTCCTTAGGCACACTCTATATTATCGATCACTTTCCTCTGTGCCTCGTAATCTCCTTGATTGGAAAATTTGGGACACAACAGAGTTACATGATGTTACAGTACAGGTTTGCTTATGTCCTGAGTCCTCACTGACCTTGAAAGGCTAGGGCCAAAATATTAATTGTCCTTGCTGCACTTCTTTTTGTCTAAATTTTGCTCTGCAAACTTCAGTTGTTAACCCTCCAGAAGAGAAGTTTAATGATATTATTATCCTATAACATAGGCAGTTGAGCTTAATCTATCTCCTTCAGTAGGTCTTGATAGTCTTTATATTTTATAATTCTTTGCATATTTTTATTTTTTTGCATATCTTTAATAATGTGTTTTTCTATTAATGAGTGTTTGTATATAGTGTCTCCATGAAAATATATTTCAATATAATGAAATTGTTTGACCAATAGGAAATTATTGTTTTTTTGTATAAAGTTTTCATTAACTTTATGGATTTCTTTTATTAATTAGACATTTATAGGTTTTTAAAAAAATAATGGCAAGTTTTATTTGAAAAAAGTAAAAGTGAAGAGTGAGGAAGAAACTGAATTGCAGATCAAGTTTGAGGCAAAAAAGAGAAAAAATAAATATAAATACATGTTTGTGGACACAGGGTAGCCTATCATGAAGAAAGCCATGGTAGGCCTGTTCATAAATTTTTTTTTTTGCAGTATGAGGGATTGAACTCAGGACCTTGCACTTGCCAGGAAGGGCCTATTGTACTGAGTTATCTCCCTGGCCCCATGTTTATATATTCTAGACAATAAGAAAGTATTTCTTTTATTTTAAGCTTAAAAAATGAATTTTAATATAACACCTGAAGATATTGATAGAGAAAATATTAAAAAGCACCTTTCTCACTACTATGTAAAAGTTAAACAAAATTTCATAATAAAATACATTGTATTTCAGCTTATGAATTTAATTCACTCTGATTCTGGAAAAGAAAGCCATGCTCATATTCATGAGGGAAAGATGGCTGCAGTTGTGTTTGTCACCTGGTGTAAAGTTGACAAACAGAAACAAAATTGTGCTAAATGCTTCTGTTTGTGAGCCAAGTTATTTTATGACAGAATCATTCATAAATTGAGGTAGAGAATAACATACACTGTGTACTGTAATCTTAAAAGAATGGCCAGAGTGTTATTCAGAGTACAAGTCATAAGTGAAAAAGGCCCCTTCTTACCAAAAAAGAAACAAATAGATTATAGCACAAAACTTTCTTTTCAATGAACTAAGGAAAACTAGTAGCATAAATGAAACAAATTAGCATACATATTGAAATAATTTTGAAACAATCAAATAGAGAATTTGGGGAATCATTTGAGTTTCTCCCTATTTTCTATTTCTTTTTACAAATAATATAGTTATTTAGATATTCTTTTAATATTTAGTTACTTTGTTACTTTTGATCATCCTCTCCATTACAGCTCCTATAACTGTTCTTTTTTAATTTTAAAGAGAATGAAAAAAAATAAAGATGATGCAGAATTTTAAAATAAGACATTAGGAAGTTAACAATGGTTGTTACATTGCTATTGCTGTCTTCAAAGTACTGGTCCAAAGTACCAGATCAAACAATTATGTCATTAACTGTTCCATTCAATAAACCGATAGAAATTAGTACTACAGTTATCTTAACTTGGGTATATGTGTATAGGTGTTTTTCCTGTTCCTTCTTTCTTTCCTCCATTTCACCATCCTAGTTGTTCTTTCCTTTTGAGCAGTTTGTTTCTCCTTCATAATATTTCACAATTTGTACCTTTTAAATTCTATCTACTCTTTCAGTGTTTTACAGTAGGGAAGCAGTATGTTTACACAGGCAAGTCTGATCTATTTCACTTATGAATATGGTCTCTACTTGCATCCATTTACGTATAAAAGCCTCAAGTTTATCTTTCTTTATAGCTAAGTAGTATTCCATTAAATAAAAACTTATCTTTTTTAATCTGTGCTGCTGCTCATGGGCATTTGGGTCATTTCTAAGATTTAGCTATGACGAGTTGTACTGCTATAAACATGGGGCATGTACATCACTGTGGTATGATGTTTTGAATTCTGGAACATTACCCAGGAGGGGGATAGCTGCGTGTAATAGGACCTCTAATCCCAGCTTTTTGATGAATCTCCACACTGATTTTCATGGTGGTTGTACCAGTGTACATTCCAACCAACAGTGGAGAAGTGTTCCTTTTTCCTCATAGGCCCTTCAGCAATTGTTATTGGTTGACTTCTTGATGAAAGCCATTCTCTCTGGGGTGAGATGATGTCTCAGTGTTGTTTTAATTTGTGTTTCTTGAATAACCAGTGATGTTGAACATTTTTTCATATATTTGTCATTTGTTTTTCTTCTTCTGAGAAATGTGTATTCATCTCAAATGCTCATTTCTCTATCTTCTATTTTCTTCTTTATTTATATATGTAGGTATGCTGAGTCTCTCATATAAAAGGAATCATGTGATATTTAAGTTTGTGTGTCTGATTTATTTCACTAAACATTATATTCTCAAAGTACATCCTTCTGCATATGAATATTGCAACGTTATTTTTCTTACTGGCAGAGTAAGACTGTTTTCTTATATATGCCATTATGATTTCACTGTGTGTGTGTGTGTGTGTGACTGTGTGTGTGTGTGTCTGGTATGTCTATTTGAGATTGCTGTCTGCACAACATATTCACCTTTATTTTTTATAAAATGGAGGTGTAATATGCCAAGCTAAAATAATCCATATTGCAGGCTCCTTTCTGTATAGGGAGACCACTGAGACGTTCTGTAGCTAGACTAGACTCCCCAGGATAGCTTTGGAAGGGAAAAATGACTCCCAAGCAAGAAGTCATGCTTTGCCTTTGTTCTTTCTCCCTGAGGCATGGACCACAGGCCTGGTGTCCCCAGCTGCAGTGGCACCTTTCATAATGGAAGCAAACATTGAGAAAGGCAGAAAAGAAGAAAACAGGAATTGGGGCCCTGAGGAATGTATGTAGTTTGATTACAGGTTGGCACTGACTCCATCAGGGTTTCTTTTAGGCAAGAAAAACTAACTATAGTTTGCTAGGCCTTATTTAAGGCATTATTATTGTGTTTTCTACAATTGACAGCCGAATTTAGTCATCAACACACACAGTGCTGCATTTCTAGTAGCATTCTGAGTACTGCAATGATGTGGCTCTCATGTTTTTCTTAAATTTTGTTGTTGTTTGCCCTAAGTTATTTTGTACATATTTTTTCAGTTTATGTTTCCTAGTTACCTCAAAGTCTTTATAAAAAAATAGTCATTTAATTTTATCAAATATGTTTCTTTATCATTTCAAGTAATAAAATACATTATCCCTTCTAATCTGTTAACGTGACAAATTATGCTGATACAGTAGGGTTTTTTTTCTGTAATACTGAAGATAAAACTTAGGGTTTTAACACTGACTTATACCCCCACTTTTTCTTTTTTTGTTATTCCCAGGTCTTTTATTTTTACCTGTAGCCAGAGTCTTGGTAGGTAACTCGATTGCTCAGGATGGACTCGAACCTGTGATCCTCCTGCTTCAGCACCCTAGAGTGCTGGCTGGGGTTGTAGGTGTACATCATACTACCGGATAATACTGTCAGTTTTTCTATTATTAATCTGCTCTTTCATTTATGGGGTAAGCTCAGGATGTGTACTATAAACTGCCAATGACATGTTCTTATTAAAATGGCTATTGTTAGATTTGTTTTGCAAATACAACATTTGAAATTTTTGCGTTTGTGTTTAAGAGTAGATTTGGCCTACATTTATGCTTTTCATGATTGACTTCTCTCTCTCTCCCTCTCTCCCCCCCTCTCTGCTTTATTACCCTGCGGGGTGGCCTGGCAGCCAGGTCACACTTTCTTTTGCTGATTACAGTGCATTACAATAGAGTTATGTTGTCCTCAGTTATTCACATGGGATCATTGATAACTCTGCCTTCACCAGTGAGTTCCTTGTATGTAAAGTTCAAATTCTTTTTGAGTTGTAGACAGTTTTCTTATTTTTTATTTTTGCATGAATAGTTTTGTTATTTTTATATCCCAGGGAAACTTTTTGTACTCCTAACTTTCATAGCATAAAGACATTGCTTATAGTGTCTAATGGCTTTCTATTTCTATTTTCATCTGTACCCATTTTCACTGGTAATATTGTTTTTATGTCTTTCTCCTTTTATGAGGAGTGATATTCCCAGAGATTTGTTCATGTTTTAAGGGTTTTTTTTTTAAAGATTCTTTTATATTATGTATCTTTTTGTTTATTTTCTATTTCATTCACTTCTGCTTATTTTCTTGTGTTTCTGTTTTTTAGGGTTTCCATATTTTTATTATCTACCTTCTTGAGTTGAACGCTGAGTTTCTCTCCCTGCCTAATATATGCATCTAAACAACACATCTTGCTGTAAACACTGCTTTGGTGGTACTCCACTATTTTGCTAAAATGTATTTTTATTTTCATTTAATTTAAAGTATATTCCCAGTTTCCATTATAAACACTTAATTTCATTCCATTTCTTTTTAGACCATGTGGGATCTTTGGCTGCCCTTTATTTTTAATCTGTTTTTGATGCTGTTGTTAAGTCAACTTTATAGTGTTGTCAATTTATAAATTTTTAAAGATTCCTTCAGAGTGCTCTATTGCATGAAATGGTCGAGGATGTTAATTCCTTTATTTATGCACTATTTATTGCTCATTTTTCTGTTTCTTTTCCCAAATGCCTCTGCGGTGTTGCCGCTTGCTTCAGTTTGTGAATGGAGCCCACCGCAGGTGATGGAAGCGCTTCTTCAGGGGTGTGGCTGGCTTTTCTTCGGCAGAAACCCCCAGGTGTTCCCCATAAGAGGGCAGCGACCTTTATGCTAATAGCGCCACTAGGGACTCTTATACCAGTTAGATGGATACACGCTTCCTAGTTTCACATAAGTTGCAGAATTTTGTTTCTGATAATAGTTATTATTTTTTTTCTCAGAGCTCCAGGCAGAAATAGCATTTCATGTTTAGTTGGAGGAAGGTTGGTAAGACAGTTTCTAGGCTCCTTTCTCCAGTGGTCGGCTTCTGCCACCCCTGGCGATCTGGGGTGGGGGTGGGGTTCACTGCCAGCTTCCTGCACTTGTGGATCCAAGGCCATGCTCTCTCTCCCACGAGTTGGGGACTGTTTTGGGGCTAATATTTCCAGGGGATGAGCGCACAGGCTTAGGGCTCTGACTGCCAGTTTCAGTTTTATTTCTGCCAGGTGGACATTTCCTTTTCTCTCATGTTTAGGTCTACATGAATCTTGTTTGGCTTCATATTAGCCAGCATTCCTCTGGGCTTTAACTGGCAGTGGAAATTTGAAGTCTCTGCTACAGATACAGGGTATCAACAGGGAGGAGCAGGAGAGGCAGAAAATTCTCTAGAACACGGAAGATTTAGACAAGCAGTGGCAGATTGCTCCGGGAGTGGGCACTTCCAGGGCCCCCAGGGGCCCTTTGACCAGTTTGTTCTCTGGCAAGATGTACTGAGGACAGGAGCAGGCCCTTGTCTTGAGGGAGTAGGTGCTAGCTGAGCGGGCTTCTGGAGGACCTCAGGTCTTATTGCACAAAATACCAGGGTCACCTAGGGCTACAGGATTCCACCAGAGGACGAGGCGTGCCGCCGTTGTTTCAAGCAGACCTACACCAAGTGGAACCCATAATTTATACTCATAAAACACATGGGGAAGCGATCATCAGGAGCCCTCTCTGAAGGTGCCTCCGCTCACCGCAACTCACGTTCCTGAGTTCTACAGAGGAAGGAAGGGGTAGTTGGGCCCTGCGGGCGGCGCACAGAGCCAAGATCTAGACAGAGGGAGCGTTCTGGAAACACGGCGCGAGCAGGTGCTTGCAGGAAACACTCAGAGGAGAGTTGGCCAAGTTGGCTCCGCGGGGAGCGGGGAGGGTGAAGGAGGAGGCCGGGCTCGCGGCGGAGCCATCTGAGCTTTGCCAAGATGGACGTGGAACTCTGCCTGCGACCAAAGGAGAACGGAGGGTGAGTGGGTACACAACTTCGGCTCCCTCCATAAAGTGTGCAAACCCTGAGCTGGACCCTGGGGTATGTTCAGATCCAAATAAAACATTAAAAAAGGGGCTGGGCATGTAGTTTAGAGAAAGAGTCCTGGGTTCAGTTTGTATTACTGCAAAAAGCAAAAACAAGACCAAAAAAAAAAAAAAAAACAAAAAAAAAAACACACAAAACCACAAAAAAACCCCAACAAAACAAACAAACAAAATCAACAGGAGTAGGTCAGAATCGGGTGTGGTGGGGCTTGAACCCATCTTGGGCAATTTAGTAACATTTGACCGAGTTCTTCAAAAATAAAAACACATATTTAAAAAGAGATAGGGGTGTAACTTCATTTGAAGTCCCTGGGTTCAATTCTCAGGAACCCCATCTTCACCTACACAGCAGACAAGACTAGGTCCAGTTAACACAAGACCTGAGTATAGTATTTACTTTGATTTGTGTCAGAGTCTTTCATTGTAAAGTAGAAAAAATGGAACCTTTGTATCACCTCAGTAGGCAGTTACATTTGGATTATATATTATTTACCTTCAATGTCCTGTCTGTTTACTTAATTTTCTTTTAGTAATTAATTTAGTCAGTAAAATAAGAATTGACCTAGTTGATTTATTCTAACATAATAATGATGGGAGAAGTAAGAGGATTTGGAAGCCGATTGCACAAAGACTGCTCAGGAATATTATTTTTAGTGGCTAACATACAAACATAACACCAGGAACTTCATCCCTAAATGAAGCAGACGCAGCTCCACAGGGCTGCATGGTCTTTACTATGGCATTTTTGTATCATATACTATTTATGCTACTTGTGATTTTTTTTCAACAAGAGATATCAATAAGACTTGCAAATTAATGTGCTCAGCATTTTATTTAAAAATAATGATTTTCTTCATCACCTTTTATTTTTAATCACTGCAAAGTTATGAAAAGGTTTAGAGCTTTTCACTAAATTGGTGCGGCTCACTGGTGCATTTTCTCAAAGAGCATGATGTCAGAGGAAAGATGCTGGGAAACAGCCTTTTCTTATTCACTCGTAGTTCCGGTTCTGCTAGACCCCTGAGGTCATAGGAAAAGATGTGTGAGATCTTAGTTTTAATTAAAAATTAGAATAGATCTGACCTCCTAGTGGAGTGATAGCTGGTTTTACTTTGGCTTTTGTTCCGTTACTCAGGAGATCTATCTGCTGTATATCTGCACGTATTTGCATCTGTCATAGAATACCTGGCCATTGAATCAAAACATGATGCAGTGGAACCTCTGGTTAGCTTGAAGATCGCCTTGCTGATCTCCACTTTTGCTGGACTGGATTTGTGCATCTATGTTGTCTTCAAGATGAATCACTCCCAGTTTGAATTTATGAAGTACAAATGCACTCAGCAATTTCATCCAGTATGATGTTTCTGTAAAAGTGAATAAAATATGGATTAACTTTATGCCACTCACTGCAACTCTCTTCTTTGTCAGTTCAATTTTTCTAACACTATTTTTAGAAAATTTTAAAATTTGAACCCATTTAATATAATTAGGAGGCAAAATTGCAACTCTTGCTGCCGAATTTGTTAAATGGTTACATAAGATTGCGTACTAGCACTGAGATCAACTTGTTTCATTAAAATGGAAAACCTGAAGCAAGTACTATACAATGGTGTTAGGCTCTGAACAAGTGGGCGGAAAGATGCCTTAGCCCATGTGGACTTATTAAGCTGGTTTTTAGGTTTTAACCAGCTTTCTGAAGCAGAAAAGTACAATCATATGTATTTGTATTTCAAGTAGGGGACAAATGGTGTTTCAGAGGCAGACTGAGAATATTTGAAGAGCAGACATTAAATAACAAACTCAGCTGGCATTTGCAATGGTGCTTTTAATTTGGGTACAAAAGAAAACTTAGTTATTGGTTTCTAAACAGGGAGGAGCCACCCAATCTAGAAGTGGTGGGGGTGCTGGGGGAGGGGCACAGCAGTGGATTTCAGCTTTGGAATTCAACCTGTCAGCCCAAGGGAGGGGGCGGGGTAAGAGCTGCAGTCCTTCAGCTGGCTTGGAGCTGAAGCATTCACAGGTCGCCTGGGCTTTCCGGACTGCTGCCATATGTTGTCACCTGGTCTTGTGTGGCATCAGGTTGGGATAAGGCTCCCTCAGGACAGGTGCAGAGCCCCTGCAGAGCACTCACCTTCGCAGGCGTAGGGAAGAGACAGTGGTGCAGCTGCCGTGGATCCAGGCCAGCCTTTTCCATCTCAGGACTCCCTTCTGGGGTAATTACTGGGGCTCTGTCCCTGAATCCTGACCTGGATGGCCTCTGTGCAAATCAGATAAATTCAAAGGACAGCGACTGGCTCTGAGAGAGATTTGGCTCAACTTTCCCACTTACTTACCCACAGCTCTCATAGATGGGATGATTAGAAAGCCTTCATGACAGTAAACTGCCCATACTCAGGCCATCCTATGACATGAAATTTAGTCCTTGAAAATATGATCCTTCAGAATAAACAGACAGCTTGTGGCCTAAGCCTTGACAGATGAGGCCGAGGAAGCATGGCAGAACTCGGGCAGGGCAGGAGAGGTAGAGACAGCAAGCACCAAAGAGCGGGGACAGCTGAGAGCTTCAGGTAATGAATTCTGAGAACCTTAGAATTGACATCCAGAAAGTGAAAGTGGAGTTTCAGGGAAAATTGGGGCTATGGAGGGATAAAGTGCTCAAGATTATTCAGGACTTCACATGAGAAGGGCAGATTTGGAATTTTATTTCATTTATTCAGTTTTTATTAATTTTATTGAGAAACAAATAGCAATGAGACAATTTCAAAACAGGTTAGTAGGACAGTTACAATGATTAATACATTACATATTGTTGTCTTCATAGTAGTTATTCAAAGTACAAGATGCAGACATGATATCCTGTCCAAACACTATTGGTACAGATCTTTCTTCTCATTGAATTAATAGAAAGCAGCTACTTTTGTGTATATATATAGCTAATATATATATATATAGCTAATATATATATATATGTATATATATATATATATACATATATATATATATATATCACTACATAAAAGTCCTCCACTTATATCCCCCTTTTTTGTTTAGTTGTCAGAGATGGGTATTCCATTGCCATTTAGATACTGTAGGTGCATGAATTCAGCAAAATAGTCCAGCAGTTCATAATAGTAGTGGGTTATCAGAAGGACTGGAAATGTCAGAAGTTGTTGACTTGAGCCTTTTATAGCTCAGCATATTAATATGGCTTTACTTTTTATGCCTTGTTTTTATATTTTTCTGCTGGATGATGTTTGTTATTCAGACAGATAGTGAGGTTAAGCTCAATTGCCTATGTTATAGGGTAATAATATCATTAAGCTTCTCTTCTGGAGGGTTAACAACTGAAGTTTGCAGACAAAAAATAGAGAAAAAGAAGGGCTACAGGATAGCCAACATTTTGGCCCTATCCATTCAAGGTCAGTGAGGACTCAGGGCATAAGGAAACCTGTACCGTAACATCCTATAACTCAGTGGTGTCCCAAATTTTCTGAACAAGGAGATTATGGGGCCAAAGAGGAAAATGACCAGTGATGTAGTGTGTGCCTAAAGAGAGTCAGATGGAGAGAAAACATTCTCTCAGGCTTTCACAGAGAGCAAATTGGTCAAGCAGTGGCTGACACTGACAAAAGATCTATAAACTGGGGTACAGGGTTTCAGGGTAAATCCTATGGGGATTTTACTGATCTTGTCAAATACAAAACTTACATTTCTTGTTATATAGGTCTTGCTTTATCTTGAAATTTTATTTTAAAAGTGATAAAGAGACATTGGGAGGATTTTAGGGATCTGAGTGACATAGCCTGCTGTTCTAAAAAGGCTGATCTGGGAGGAGAATGGGAAGATGGAGAGAAATGGTCTGGATGAGAAGTAGGAGATCCTGTGGGGTGGGAGGAAGGGTTACATGGACTGGGTGTCTGGGATGTGACTGATTTGGCAAGCAGGTAAACAAAGGACTTGAAGAAAGGGGACAGGTCTGCATTGCTTCAGGGTACCTGGCAGGGTAGCTGGGTGTGCAGGGCGTGCCAGGAAGGATATCAGGAAGGGGCTTGAGTCCAGAGAAGATAATGAAGTTCTTTTGCTTTCTGTCAGTCAGAGGCAAATGGAAACACCCACCACTCACAGGAGTTCACTCTGATGTCCTGCGATGTAGACCAGGTCAGCTGTGGGAAGGTGGAGGGATGGACAGATCATCTAGGGAAGGTGGAGGGATGGACAGAAGGTATTGGTACTCAGTGACCTGTTCACAGTCATGAGATTCTTTTTCTTTAAATCACGGCACAACCCTTGTGAGAGCATCCAACTCAACTCTGCAGTAGGCTGGAGCTGGGATCCAATCCTGCCTGGATGATAGGGAAGAAGATTCCTTTAACTTTCAATGTTTCATTTTGGAAAGGAGCAGATTAGGTTACTTGATCTCAGAGTGTAACCCTTTCTAGTCACAGGGCTTCCTGGGAGGCTGTTAAGGCTGGGACAACACAGGAGCCTCATACTTCCTTGATTCTTTCTATTTTCTACTGTTGTTCTCCTACTGTAGCTTCCAGGAGGTGTCCCACTCACAGAAAGTGTGCATAGGTCTCCTGAGCAGACGTGGGGCCTCGCTCACCTCAGAAATACTCGCCGGCATGGAGGGTGCAGAGTGGGTGCTGCTCAGGTAGCAGCACCCTCCCCTGCCTGTTGCTCAGCATTGAAATCTCCTGCCAGCGGTGACGTGGGGGTCACTGTGCCTCCTCCTCATTACCAGAACATCCTAGAAGTGCGCTTTCTGTACTCCTGTTCATTTTTCACATTTGTTTTCTTGCTCTTTCCTTTAAAAAATGTATACTTCAGAGCAATTGTAGGTTCACTGCAAATGTGAGCATAGGGTATGGTTCAGAGTTACCCCTCCCTGCCTTCCACTTAGACATCTCTGGCCAGAATGGGACCTTTGGCCAAGCAGGTGAGCCTGCAGTGACACCTTGTTACCCCTGTGGGATGCATTCTTGCTCTTGTGCATTCTGTATTTGGACAAACGCATAACGATGAGCATCCACCGTTACTGTTTCGTACAAGGAAGTTCCAATCCCACTGATGTTCTTCCCCGCTTTCCCTATTCATTCTCACCATACTTTTAAATTTTAAGTTGGTCATATCATGTCTGCTGTTAACAATTTCCCTCCTCTTGTTGATTTGAATGTGCCTTAAAAATATGCAGAGATGAATTTAAAACTAGACTGTAATGTATGCTATTTATCTAGGTAAAAACTTCATGGTGTAGATTGTTGTTGTTCATATTATACTGCTAGTTTTTAGCAGTAAATTGGAGTAGCTGGAGTGTCATGATACTGAAAAGGTTTTAGTTTAATTAGGTTAGCCCTTCAAATATTTTATGGAAATCATTGGGATTAGAGGATGTGAATAAATACTTGTTAGACAAGTAGACAGACAAACCTGCATTGGTTTGTAAGACAGAGCACTTCTGCCTTAACAATCTTTATTATGTATGCAATATTTGACTCATTTCTAGTACTGATGTCGTTGACGTGAAAGTGTCCCCTAGGTTGATATTAAAACATTTTGTGAGCTCTGTGTGTGTGCAAGATTGTGGACATGCATCGGTGTGGGGGCGAGGTGCACTGTGAGCGGGCTCATGTCTACGTATGCACACGCGTGTGTACATGTGAGTGCGTAGTCAGTATGCTCCAGCCACAGAGGTGGAAATATGAAAGAAGCAAACCAGCTGGGGGGTGAGCAGGAAAGGGCTGCATTGAATTTATTTTTTTAATGATAGCAGAAAAATAAGAGGCAGAGAGATGGCAGACTCAAATAAGAGAGAAAAAGGGATTCGGTAGGGCTGAACCAAGCTCAGGAGGAATCAGGTCATGGTGGCAAAGCGTGACGAAGAGTGGCTAATGGCGGCAGGGTGTTCATGGAGCAAAGCGACTTCTTTTTTCTCTAATGAGCACAGAGCAGTCAGTGATGGATGCCGTGTGGCTGTAACTCACTGCCTTTTTCCCTAGCCGAGAAACAGAGGAGGCCAAAAGGAGCACCTAAGGTAGAAGCTCTCAAGTAGAACTGAAGCACAAACACTGAAATCCAATCCTGCTACATCTTCATGGAACTAAGAAAGATTCCTTTTCTTCAAATAATCAGTTTAAGATTTAATGGGTCACCCTCCTTCCTTACCTGAGTTAGGAAAAGATAATTGGGTAATTAGGGTCTATTGCAATGAAGCTAGCAGCATGATCCTAGGTGAGGGACTGTTTACTTGATAGTAAGTTTTCATTACACTGGTAGCAACAGTAGTCATGAATATTGTTTCCTGGATAAGTGAATGTCAGGAGTAGAAAATCATTTGCATTTAAATGGAGAAGGAACTAATGGCAACAATGACGCTAATGATGAAGCTAACACTTGCTGAGAATTTACTATGAACTTGGCACTCAGAAGAATTTTCCGTGCCATCTCATTCAATTTTGACAATTCTTGGATATATTGTCATGTGATAGTATAGACAAGGAACCAAGACACACAGAAGTGCTAAGCAATTAATGCAAATTCTCACCAGGTTTTGAATCTGAGGTTCCATTCTCAGTGCCGCACTCTGCAGACTCTGCTCCTTAATTTACCAGGATGCTAAGAAAGAAGATCAGAGTGCCCCTGTTCTACAAGGTCCTGACAGCAGCAAATCATACTCTTCCAGTGGGTTATGGTCAGGTCTGCAGCGGAGCTGACGCTATATGATGGCAAAGCATTGGCACATGGAATGTGATATAGAAAGTACTTTAGGCACATGGTAGAAGGAAGACACCAAGGGAAAATAGCAAGCTTGTGAGCTCCTGTGCCCCTCACTGGGATTCCTTCCTGTTGTTTGACTCGAATGACCTGAGTCACTTCGTGTGAACCTTTGTGTAGAACCACAGAGCCAACAGGAACTACACCTATTCTTTAATCTCATTCCTGGATGGTTGCACCATTTGCTTGTTAGTTTGAAAGCAAGCAGAAGTGAAAGCCACTGTCAGCTGAATTCCAATGGTCATCCTGCCTCACCCTCCAGGCATTGTGATCTGCTTCACTCCTCTGGTTAGTTTATGGAACACATCATTTGCAAAATAAGTGGATAATCTCTACCATGCATGATAGTTTTAGAGATTAAATGAGTTACTGCACGTAAACCCTCTAAAGTACTTGGCACATACCCAGTGCTCAAAAATCCCTAGCTGTTAAGTCTACAAAACTTTTACTCATGAAAATTCAGTATCACTGAGTTTCTAGCACTTGAATGATTCCTCTTCAACTAAAGTAAAAGGGGAAGCCATTGATCTGCAAAGTCACAGTATCAGCTTGTCTTTCCCTGTGCAGGGGGAAAGGTAAAGGAGTTAATCACTTTGTTTTAGGAATAGAAAAACTGAAGCAGAGTTAGATCGATGAACTTGTTCAGCATTATGAACATAACACATCATGCTGATCAAGACAGATAAAGAATACTTCTGTAGCTCCCTTAATTGGGATGTGCTGGTGTGTGTGTGTGTGTGTGTGTGCGTGTGTGTGTGTGTGTGTGTGTGTGTGTGAGAGAGAGAGAGAGAGAGAGAGAGAGAGAGAGAGAGAGAGAGAGAAAGACTAATGAATATGACTCTTGTGAGTTCACAAAAGAACTTCCAAGCAGGCCACGATCTGGTTCAGGATCGTAAATGTTTACTAGCCTAGATTCTTGATGTGTGTTTTAAGTGAAGTTTGTAAAACAATTAAGCAGCAATGCTCTTGTGGAAATAACTGAGTAATAATTACTACTAAAGTACATTTCTAACCTAACAATTGTACATATTTATGGGATACAATGTGATATTTTAGCATACATATACAATATATGCTGATCAAATGAGAATAATTAATGTTTTTGTCTCAACATTATTTTGTGTTTGGAAATTTGGGCTCTTCCTCTTCTTTTTTTTTTGCAGTACCAGGGATTGAACTCAGGACCTTGTGCCATCCAGGCAAGCACCTATTCCACCGAGCTATCTCCCTGGCCCCTTCTTCTTCTTCTTAAAATATATAATAGGGAAGTGTGAACCCTAGTCAGGTGCTGTATTATAGAACACTAGAGCCTACAGTATATCTAACTGTGGTTCAGTGTTTCCTGTCTCTCCCCTTCCAAGTCTCTACCAATCACTATTGTACATTCCAAAAATATGTTTAAGGAGATGGAAATGTGAACTATCCTGATTTGACTACTATACACTGTATACAGGTGTGGAATGATCACAATATAAGCTGATACATTTATTTATAATAAAAATTATCATTATTTCCCATCTGATACATGGGGAGAAATTATTTGAGTGATCTGCTCCATTTCAGTCTCTGAGCTTTCAGAAATGTGTGAACTGGGTTTTCAGAAAATGAGGATATGCTGTTTTGTGGAGATTTTCCTTATGAACTGGAAGTTTTGGGGAGTATGAAGTTTGGTTCCACATAATAAATGGAGAAAAATCAGAGACTGTCACCTACATTTTGGGATGGAAACGTTTTGCTATTTGTCTTGCCCTTTTAATTTTATTTGTTTCATAGTCCCCAATCACTCACGTTCTTAATTAAGCATGTAGGCGCCTGATAAATACCAAGCTCAGAATGAGTCAATTGGCATCAGGAATCCTTTTGGGAACTTCTGACATTTAATTATATTTCCACCAATATGTGTTTATGAGCCTTGTTTTCCCCTTCAAGAATTAGAAATAATTGGCCAATAGCCTTAGTATTGCAATTTACATTGATACACATGATAAAATTTTAGGGCAAGAGAACACATGAATAACTTGCTATGCCTGAATTTCCTGTTAGTGTTGCTGATATTAATTGCTATGGTTAACAACTTCTAATAGTAGTAAACAATCTATGATTTTCTCATTAAAATAAAAGTTTAAAACCTAATAAATGCCACAATACCAGAAATAATGCTGAACATTAAGAATTCATGACGAGGGTGCTGAAATACATCCTCAAAACGGTGATTTTTAAAAATTTATTTTCCACTATTAAATTGTGCTTGAAATTTCCAGTTATTTGAAGGCCAAACACCTTTCAGATGCTGTCTTCTTTAACCACAAATTAAGAGAAAGCTTCTCTAAGGCTTTTTCTTCTTTCAGCTCTGGGTATTACAACCAAGGCTTCATTCTTGACCCTTTAGAAAACAAAATAAATTTTAGTTTGAGACAGTCACTAATTTGCCTAGTCTGGGTCACTAATTTGCCTAGTCTGGGCTCACCAACTTTCTACTTCTCCTGCCTCAGCCTCCCAGAGTGCTGGTACTATAGCCCTGTTTCACCTCATGGCTTTATGTATGTACTTGAGAATTCTAACTTGTTCTCTGCCAACTATTGTATTTTAAATTGCTGTTTTGAATTTCAAGGTTATCCTGTATGAATACACCTTTAGGATGTTTTAATGAATCATTCTATAAGTCTAGAATTCAGGATGAGGTAATTGGTTTATCATTTTGACCTGACCTAATTTAGATGGCTTACTATCACACATGAAACATTTTATTAAGTTTTGGTTAGTAACCTCAACCATAGAATATCACTTTTATATTATGCCTTTTGACACACACAAGAAATACCTTGACAATTAATAAGAAATCTTCAACTCAAATCTTGCGGGAGCAGGCAAAACTTGTACAACTCTCTTGTGAGCATAATTCCTCATGGGTTTCATTATAAGATTTTTAAACTGTAGATTTTAAGTGGCAATTTTGATCTCAATATTAAAGATAACTTCTTAAAAATAGAAAATTTCATAAGAAATACAGTAAGATGAAGAATGGGAATGAAAATAGGTATTACTGACGAATCTGCTGCATGCCAATTTATGATTGGCTTTCCCTTGGTCGGTTTGACATTATTTTATGGACATGTTCCTTAAGCTGTGTCCCTTCTAAACACAAACTCCTCACATGGATGACAATGGAAATGTTCTCTGTCCTTTGGAATGATGTCTTTTTTCCTTCTATTTTATTTACTTGCAAAACACAAATATACAAACATTAGCCCTATCAGTGAGGTTCCATAGGATGTTATAAAATAGCTACATTCTTTTAATTCAGTGAATAGAGGGATTTGCTCTAATAGTGTCTGTAAATACAATATCATGTCTGCATCATGTGCAACAGATAACTACTAAGAAAACAATATGCAATGTATTAATTATTGGAACTGTCCTACTAATTTGATTTGAAACTGTCTCACTGCTATTTGTTTTTCAATAAAATTGTGGAAAAATATGCTGAGCTGTAAAAGGCTCAAGTCCACAACTTCTGACATTGCCAGTCTTATGGAAAACCACTATTATTATGGACTACTGGACTATTTTGGAATATTTTGCTGAATTCATACACCTATAGTATTTAAATGACAAAACTAAACAAAAAAGGGGGATACAAATGAACTACCATTTTGTATCTGTGTATTCAAAATAGGATAGATATACAGCTACATTCTCTTAATATAATTAATAGATTTGTTCTAATAGTGTTTGTAAGTAAGAGATCCTGTCTGCATCTTGTACAATGAATAACCACTAAGACAACAATATGCAATGTAGTAATTATTGGGACTGTCCTACTAATTTGATTTGAAATTGTCTCATTGCTAATTGTTTCTCAATAAATTTATGGGAAAAAATGGGTCCACCAATGAGTGAGCTCATACAGTGTTTGCCTTTTTGCACCTGGCTTATTTAACTCAACATACTCATCTCTATTTCTGCCCATGTTGTTACAAGTGACAGGAGCTCCAGAAGAATTTCTTTTCTTTTTAGACTTAATATGAATTTGGTGTAGTAGAACCATTGTGGAAAAACCCCACAATTGATTCATCAAATTTGTATACATACAGCATCCTATATGAAGAAAAGTCATGATTAAAGAAACTGCCTCATCGAATTAGAAACTTTTATGAGAAGAAAAGTGAGTGAAAAATCAATTGCATCTTTGCATTGAGGAAGCAAACTGAATTTTAAATTGTTAGGTGCTTCTTGCATACTTATTCAGGAGAAGACTACATTTTCTAGTGCTTTGATATAGCTCTACTAAAGTTTCCAGATCTTATAGGGAAAAAAGTACTGGAGTCATTCAGTAATTTTCTGCAACAACCAATCACTTTTCTAATGGCTGGAGATATGCAGTAAATAAATAAAGAACCAGGTCGCAAAGAGCATGCACAGTACTACTGGGGGGAAAGCAGTCATAAAAATATATGTATGTATCTTTGTGTATATATATGGATATATGGATATTTATTTATCAGTAAATATAGCTTATTATGTGTTGTGACAATGATAAAGAAGGAATAGGAGTGGGAAGTTTTATGGGGCAGCAGTGGGGACGTTTCTTTGAAGAGATAACTTTAGCACAGACAGAGTCAAGAGAGTGAGGGAGTCCTGTATTTTGGAGAGGCGTAGTCCATGCACTGGGGCCTGGGGCAGGTCGGTGCTTGGGCTCCTCATGGAACAGAAACGGGGCAGATAGCCAGGGTGGTAAGAACCCAGACCCCAGGGGAGCAGCAGACCAAGGCAAGAGTGTGGCCAGCCTGGAGGGACGTGGGTGGCTACCTCGAGGCCCTTGCTTTGTGCTCCGTGTGACATGCACTCATTGCAGGGCTGTGGCCAGAGGTGAGTGTTTTCTATTTTATTTTAACAGGATCACTGTAGATATGGGAATGAAGCAAGGGAAAATATTTAAAAAAGAAAGAACTGTGTATGATGCCAGCTTTGATCAGTAGTAGCAACGGAAACTGTGAGAACAGGATAGAAACAGGAGTGTAGGTTATTTTTCAACTTAAAATGGGAATGTGATATTTTAAGGTAACAGAATAGGTTGATGGCTTGGTGATGGCCAATGATAATAATATAGAGAGAAATCCAGGATTGTTTTAAGATGCTCAAGGACTCGGATATTAGCAGGAAGGAGCCAGATGGATCAAGACAGGAAATTCTCTAGGATGAAGATCTTGGTGAGATCAATAGCAGAGACTCCTTTTATGATTTCTATCAAGGAGCTGAGTGGAGATGTTGAGTAGGCCATTTAGTATAGAATTCCGATGCTCAGGGGATAGACCTTAGGCTGAGATAGAAATTTGAGAATCGGAAGTATTTAGGCATTTAGACCATTTGATAATTTAAGATCACTGAGGAAATAGAGTAAACACAGGCTGGAGCTCTGGGGAAGCATGCTTAGCGTGCAGTGGGGGGGCCACAGAGCAAGGCTGAGCAGTGCTCCGTGACCGGGGAAGAGAAGCTGGCAGAGTCTGCACCACTCATGAGCACACGTGTATTTATTCTTCCTCAGGTACTGTAGAGCCTTTGACGACTCCATTAAACTTAGCTTTGAACTAACTAGTGCGAGCTGTCTCGCTATGTTATCTTTTTCAAAATGGTTTTAGATCTTCAAATATTTTTGCCCTTTCATATATTATATGTACAACTAAGTTTAATTTTCTTTGAAACATTCTGCTCAGATTTGGTTTGAAATTTTCTTTTATGTCTAGATAAGATGGAGAACCAACATCTTAATTACCACCCTTGGACATGGAATAACCTATCCTGTACTTAAACTTATTTTGTTTATTTTAGCAACATTTTATAGTATTCATAACATTCATTATACATCTATTTTGCTAAGTTTATACCTAATTGTTTCATTTTGAAGCTACTTTGAACAGTATTTTTTTTCCAAGTTTTTGATTGTTTTCATGCTCCTCTTTGGGATTATCTAAATAGATAAAATTGTTAGGTGTGGATAAACATGATTTTCTTTTTCTTTTTTATGTATTTAGTACAGGGTCTACAGGGTATCACTGCACAGAATGGACTTATAGTGATTCTCCTGTTTTCAACTTGCTAAGCATTTAATCGCCATTTCAGTGTGCCTTGGGGGCGGGACAGGTACAGCTTGCCAGGGATCGAATCCCAGTCCCTGTGCCGATCTAAGCAGGTGCTTTAGTCCACTGAGCTTTGGCTGACCCTTAAACATGACTTTCAGCACTTCTACTTTGTCTGCTTTTTAATATCTTTCTTATCTTATTGCCCAAGCCAGGCCCTCCATTCCTGCACAAAAGAGTAATTGTTAAAGCAGATTTCTTAGTCTTATTTCTGAAGGTAGTACAAAGAATATCCAGGTGTATCATGAATTACGTTATCTATAATTTTATTCAAAAATAACCTTATCAGCCAAATCAGTTTATTCTATTCTTCTTTGCTAAGATTTTGTCATGCATGGATGTTGTTATTTATTTTCAAAAGCTCATTTTGCATCTGTTGAAATAATCACAGACTTTTTCTTTTATTCTGTGCACAAAGTACAGCCAAGTGATGATGTTTTTGAAGGAAAGGTTTCTTTAGCTCACAGTTTGTGGAGGTTTCAGTCCATATTCAGTTGGCTAGGAGCACATGGCAGAGGGCAGCAGTTCACAGTGGTGACAGACCCAGTGATGAAGTTTTTGAATGTGAAATCAATCTTGTATCCTGACATAAGACTACTTACTCCTAATGCCTTTTTGTGTATTTTCAGATTTGATTGGTTAAGTGGTTAAGACATTTGAATTTATGTTCATAAGGGGTGGTCTGCATGACAGTTGATTTTTAAAATTATGTTTTTTTTTAAATTGGCATCATTTAGATGCTTGCTTACTAGATAAACAGAGGAGTATTTTGTTCTCTTCTATGATCTGAAACTATATGAGTAGAATTGCTATTTTCTAATGTGATCTTTTAGTATTAGTATAATTCACCGGGAAAACCATCTTGGTGTTTTTTTTTTTTTTTTTTTTTTTTTGGTTGTTAACCCTCCAGTAGAGAAGTTTATAATTAACCCGCAACATATGCAGTTCAGTTTACCACACTGTTAGTCTAAATATCAGACATCATAGGCATAACATTGCATTACTAAACTCTAAGTCTGTACAGAATATGAAGAAGAAAAAAATTTTAAAAATAGGAATGAACGCTTACATATATTTACACAGATATTTAGAAATCCATCTATATACTGCATTATAGCTTTGTGGCATGATTGTTTTGTGACTTTTTTGTCTTTTTTTCATTTACTACCCTTTAAAAAAGGACAGTGTAGTAATAGATGGTATGTCATGAGAAGAAGTACATATTTAGAAGATCAGAATGGCAGGCCTTTGGAGTGTGGCCCTTCTATCACATTTTGTTAAATTCAGTGTAGTTGCTTGGTTCTCAGGCATCAGCATACATAATTAGTTGGTATCTTTTTCATGGGGGGAGAGAGATTTCAACTGTAAATTAAATTTTGTTAAGAGACAGAGATAGTGTTTCTTGTTTGAACTTTGCAAATTGCTATTTTCAGTGAATTTATTTATATAATCTAAGTTTTAAAATTTACGGGAGTGGCAATATCAGTGAGGCTCTTTTATTTAATTAATATTAATTTCTATTTTATTAATATTAATTATTCCACTTCCACAAAAATGGAAAAACTTTTTGTTACATTTTTGTTAGAGATACATCGTATTGATTTCAAAAAATTCTACTGAGGAGACCAGCCAGAGACAGCGCAGCCGACTCCGCCATCTTGCTCCATCCCGCCCGCCCCCGCCCAGCCCCTGAGACCGGCCAGAGACAGCACGGCCGACTCCGCCATCCTCCTCCATCCGGTCCGCGCCTGCCCAGCCCCAGAGACCAGCCTGAGACAGTGGCTGACTCCAGCGGCCCCCTGGATCCCGCACCAAGCTCTCCCAGCGAGAGCGAATTTACAGGACTCACCAGGCTTCCCAGTGAGAGTGTGGTGAGTCTGAGGGAGAGCCTTTGGCTTCTTCCCACACGCGCTTCGCGGATCCCTGTCCCCAACCCCTCCAAGCCAGTGACTGGCCTGAAACCTCAGGACCCACTCACCAACACCTCCCCGGATCCCCTGACCTAAAGCCCACTGATTGAGTGGGAATTTCCCCGATTCTCTGGACATCAAAGGTCAGTGAGTGTAGAACCTCAGGCCTGTCGTGCCTGAGATACATTTCCCAGGGATTAAGCTGCCCATCACCTCCCGTGGCCGGGTGACAGCTCCAGGCACACTGTGCCAGAGAAACACTTCCAGGTGATTACTGGTCCCACCCCACAGCCCCAGACCCAGTGCAGGTTGGCCTGGAGTGAGAACTCCGAGCCTGCCACACTGGAGGGACATTTCTCAGCAATCCATGGTCCCACGCTACGGACCGAAACCCAGCACAGCCTGGCCTATGAGTGAGGGCTCCAGGCCCACTGCACCAGAAGGGACCTTTCCCAGCCTTCTTGGGTTACGGCCTGTAGACCCGGACCCAGCACAAGTTGGCCGGCTCAGTACAGCCTACTCAGTGAAATAGATCATCTACTATCCTTTTGTGAGACCAGAAAACCCACCAAAGCCCAGGCCCACCCACCTGGGGAACGCCCTGCCTGACACAGGAGGGCTGAGCCCGGGAACCAACATAGCGGAACCAAAGGAGCTGCAGCAAACAAGGAACTGAACACAGCAGCTAGACCCAGGATAGGCATACCTGGAAAATCTCAAACTTAATAGACTGGCACCCGAATCTCATAACAAGCTAAGGTTATAGCTGCACCAAAGCTCTACACCAAAGGTCAAAGATCAGTGCTACACAAAATGACAAAGAGAAGGGGAAAAATGCAATCCCAGACCTCGAGTCCATCAGGAAAGGCAGAGGACACTAGCTCAGCTGC
>PVKA01000753.1:0-77545 GCA_004027165.1 Ctenomys sociabilis
TTGAATCTTTGATATAATTCAGCTATAAAAAAACCTGTAAATATAATTTCATGTATGCACCTTGTACAGTACCAAAACGTTACGAAAACAGTTTGCAATGTATTAATTCATCGACTCTGTATGGTTAAGGTGTCTTGAAACTGTCTGATTGACATTTGTATTTTAATAAAATAAAAATAAATGGAAAAAAAAAAAGAAATAAGGAAACTTCCTGGCTCAACTCATGGGTGGGGTGGTGGGACTCACTGTCCTGGCAGGTTCCCCCTTCCAAGGAGTTGGGGAAACCAGGGACAGACTGCAGGGCAGGAAGGAAGAAAAAGAGTAAATGAAACAGCAGGAACTCAGACAGGAGAGGAGTACAGCGTATGCTGTGAAACTTGGAAACCCACCCAGCAACTCTGAAATGCTGTCTTCAAAACTGCAGCTTCACACAGAAAGGAGCCCTCTGGGGAAAAAATAATGTTGGAGCTGGAGGTGTAAGAATAAGACAGAGAAGCCTAATTAAGCAGATCACAATCTGTTCCTAATCTGGGGTCACTGATAGGACACTTGCAACCCTCCTGTGAAAGAAGGCTGGGCAGGTGGGGAGGAAGGAGGCAGGCAGAAACCAAACACCTCACAGAACCTCCTCTGCTCTCCACTCCATGAGAGTGTTCACTACAGAACCGCTGGAATCAGAGCTTCACTGGTCTCCTTCAGTCTCTCTCCACTTAAAAGTCTCTGAAAGACTGACGCCAGACCCCAAGATGGAAGACCTATGAGCCCAGTGAGCCACATCAAGTGGCTAAGATTTATACAAATGAGGGCATTGTGTGTTCAAAAGGAGATTGGTATGTTTGATCTTGGCTGTTATTGATTTACCTTTTCCACATGATAACATTCATTAAGTAAGATAAGCAAATGTTGATGTGTTCCCTTTCGATTGTCAACAGGTAACACCCAGCAGGTAGGATCACTTCCACCCAGCTGCACCATTACCTGAGATGACTTATGACTCCCACCAAAGCATAAAGCCACTCTTAGCTTCCTTGACATTTTTGTGGATTTGCCTTGTAGTTCAAAGGACTAAACCCCATCAAGAGAGGAAGCCACTTAGTGACAAGTTTCTCAAGATGTTTCATGCTTGACTCTAACATCTAATTAAAATCTGCACTGACTCACAGCAAGGTTTGTTTAAAACCAGACTTCATTTATTTAAAGCTCTGAACGTGCAGACCCTTGCTAATTCATATCACCAGTAACTTTTTACAAAAACCTCATACTTAAGGCACATAAACTATGAATGAATAGTGTTAATGATGACTTGGGTTTTCATGTAGTAAATTGTTTTTATCTTGTTGAGATATTTTAATGAGTTGCTGCCATTTTTCATAAGTCCACAAATAAAGAGTCATTGGTGATTTAAATTAGGGCACCCTTTCTTGGTGACATAACTCAAAATTCAGCCTATTTGCCATTAAGTGGCATTTGATACTCTTGCCTATCTGGCCTACCATCTGGCCACAGAATTTGGAAGGAGAATGGTGATGAGGAGACTTGCCAGCAGGACCTTGTTCTTCCATTTTGGCAGGGCTTTGCGTGCCTAGGTAGACCTTCAAGTTCACAAGTGCTTCTCATTTCAGAAATAATAAAGCAGAGAGACTAAGTGACTATCCAAATTAGTATCTTAAAGAACATTCCAGCATGATCTGTGTTGAGTTCTCCTGCACTGGACTTCATAGCTTCATAAGATTCCTTTTTCATCATGCTTGCCACTTTTTTTTAATGTTATTTTCTGGAGATTTTATTTGGTGAGTCCAGAAGACTATCCCCTAAAGATCAGGTAGCTTTTGCAACTCATTTTTATGTCTTCAGTGCCTGAAGAGGTGTCTGCTATCATTTGCTGAAGTAAGCTGAGGTCTAGAACAAAAAAGCTAAACTTCTGATGAAATGAGGCCTAACGAGAATGGTGTGGCAAGCAGAAAGCAATGAAAATGCCTCCAGATGCCCACTTCTGCAAAGATGCTTACAGCCCAGGAACTAATATGGGCACATAAAGCAGCTCAGCATTGCCTTCCTTTTCTACAAACACAATTACAAGATGGGGAAGAGGTAGTGGAATGAAAGGATTACAGGTAGACCTGAGCAGGCAGTTTGTGGGACTGTCTCACATAACCTCTGAAAAGTGCAATTTGTAATCTAGAAACAAACATATGTGTACTTCCTCATGGATGGGCCTTAGATTTTGTATAATGAACAAAAATAATGAATGGAAAGTAAACTAAATTGTAGGACTTAAGCTCTGAATTTAATTTTTGTGTGTGGCTTTAAGAAAATCATTTTATTTCTTAAGGCTTCAATGTACTTTCACATAGATGGAAGTCATCCTTTTAATATATGCCTAATGGTCAAATACCATGAAGCACCATCAAAATGCTGGAATACAAGAGTCACCAAACTCCCTGACAATAGGAAGCTCATCTAGAAAAACACCTAACAGAAATATCTAAGACTTTGAGAGAAGAGAAGTGCTATGAAGACAGAGTATGGTAGCACTAAAAATAAGCTAAATTTATTCTGCTAAACCAAGTCTGTTGTAGTCAGGGTTTGCAAGGAAAAAAATACAGAATGTATAACATGTAGAATTATTTTATAATACTCACCCAGAGTCATATACAAAGAACACAGAAAGTCTCTCCACACGCTAAAGACCCAGAGTCCAGTTGAGGGCCTGAATCTCATGGCAATGTCCTTCATGAGCCCAGCTAAAGACCTAGAGTCCATCAAATGCCCTCCCCAAATCAAACTGGAGGCTAAGTGCCCATAATAGTGTCGCATACAAGTCTGTTTCACAGATATGTGCTAGGAAGGCCCAAAAGTCAGTGATAGAAGCTAGCAAGACTGTGCCAATGGGATGAAGGGCTTGGAGTGAGGAAGTGACTCCCAAAGTAAGGGCCAGAGCTCCCACAACAAGTACCATAACATCCTTACCTACAATGAGGTCCTGCACTCTTCCAAAGATGAGAACAGCTGAGTCAAGCCAGGATGACAGGCTTCTCCTGCACATTGAATAGTGTACCCTCTTCTCTTCTGGATCCAGGAAGTATGCTCAAACTAATGACCAGAGCTCACCCAAAGTGAATCACAGCCATTGTTAGTGACATAAATGTCTAGAGCTCCTCCAATGTTGAGAATAGCCAAGTCCACCAGAAAACCAGCATGACACACTCCTACAGGGACAGCACAAGGACAATCAATACCTCCCTAACAGCTTCTAAACTTCTTCTCCAGTTCTTTCTCTATGCTTCTGTCAACAATCTTCAGGTGGGCTCCCAACACCCATCACCATACTGGTTCAGTTCAGCTAGATGGTACAAGTTGACCACCAGTTGTTAATCTACCACAATCCACCCCAGGGTGTTTCTGTGAAATGGCATAAATAGTATCACAACATATGAGAACTGGAAAACACTTGATTACCTGACTCCATGCTTAATTTTACAACTGAGGACAATGAGATTGTTAGGTAGGCATATAAGTTGAATGAACAGATAAGTAGATGGATAGGTAGATAGTTGGATGGATGGATGGATGGATGGATGGATGGATGGATGGATGGATGGAGCATGTCTAGTTAATTGATGGGTGACTAATAACTAGATATATGGGTGGATGATGGATGTGAGATAGACACACAGACAGACAGGACTCTTCTTCATTCATAACTTTAGAAGCAAGTTTTGTATTTATAGCATCTCACTAATCTGAAAGTCCTTCCAAACTTGTATTCCTGGTGTTTGGCATCATCTGATCCTATTAAGAGAATTAACATCTCCTCTGAGAACTCTCCTTATTTCAATTACTGAAAGAGAGATTGAGAAAAAACACTCTCATTCCAACAGTTCTGGTCCTCTCTGTCTTGGGCTAACATGAAGGTTTGCTTCAACAAAATTCTCAGTCTCTAGAACTCGTCTAGCCATTTGAGTGTGAGAATCTTTTTTTAGTTTATTTAATTGCCTCCAGCTGCAGGAGTCCCTTCTGCCTCTGATCTATTGAAACCACCTTTTTGGTTAGCGTCCTTGTTTATTTAAACTCCAAACCCACAGACTGTTTTCCTTCCTTTGTTTTATCTTCTGTTTCAGACACTGGAAAGGTAGGATAGAGGAGGTGGCTAGAAGCTGTGGGGACAGCCCTGGTTGCTTAGGGAATTCAGTCTCTCAAACACTGGGGTTGATTCTTCTGAGAAGGCAAGAGGTTTTCAGATCCAACTTTTATGGAGGTTGCTGATCAAGCAGTTTCAGCAAGACCCAAAATTCCAGAAATTAAAGTTCATGTCACACTGGAATTTTGATCCTACATGACCTTAAATAAGTCACCTGCCATCTTTTAACCTTGAATTTCTCATAGGGGGAAAGGTTATGTAACTAGATACAACTCAGTTATGTTTGGCTCTAAAATTCTTTGATTCCTCAGAGGGAAATGCAACTTTCCCACCTCGAAGCTCTGCTTATTCAGGGAGAGACAGTATTCAAGCCTAACAGAATCCTATACTCACCAAAAAGTAGTGAATTTGCACAATAGTGTTCTAATTACAGGGCAACCTCTATTACTGATAGATCCAAATCTAAAAGAGAACACCAAATAAGTGGTTAGTGGTTTTTAGTAAGAGAAACAGAGCACCCTGCACTAGTGAAATCCTCTGTTATGGCTTGCATCTAATATCCACAAAAATTTTAATGAGGTCACAGATGGGGTTTTTGCAAGGTGACTGTATTTAGGGTTTGTACTGCTGAGATCAAGAACCCAAGTGTTCGTTCTTCATTCACAATACAATGCTTTATTAAGGGTGTGAGTGCCACCTGTCTAAGGGGGTAAGGTAACCTGGGTAAGATATGAGAGACAGAAGGAGCTGTGATGATGGATTGGCACCTGTTTATTGCTGCTTCTGTTCCTTCTATTGCTTGTCTTCTCCTCTGTGATACCCCTCTTCCATGCCACCATGCCTTTATTTATTTATTTATTCATTCATTCATTCATTCATTCATTCATTCATTCATTCATTCATTTTGGCAGAACCAGGATTGAACCCAGGCCCTTGCACTTGCCAGGAAAACACTTATTCTACTGAGCCATCTCCCCAGCTCACCACCCTGCCTTTAAATCTCTACAAACTATGAGTTAAAATAATATTTCCCTGCTTTCACTTTGGGTGCTTTGTATTTTGTCTGAGCAATGAGAAAAGGGAGACAAAATTTAGTATCAGAGAGTGGGGTCATTGCTATGACTGTACCTGACCATGTGGTTCAAGAGGCTTTGGAACTGGTTTGTGGAAAGAGTTTGGAAAGGTTCTGAAATGTCAGCTGAAAAATCAGCCCTGGAATGTCTGAGGCTATACTTCATGAGAGATTCTGATCAGAGCTCAAAAGATCAGAATGCTAATAGAAATATTCTCAGTAAAGGTCTGGCTAAGGAATGTTTTCTGTTGGGAATAAGGACTTGGCCTTTGAGAAAGCTTGTGAAAAGACTAAATTTAGAAAGGTTCAGAGATGCTGGATCAAAAAGTAGAGCTGGAACATCCTGGATTGTACTACATATGACATTCTTGTCAGAGCTTAGAAGACCAGAAAGTCAGAAAAGAACAGGCTCAAGAGATTTCTGCTAGGAAGAAGGACTCCATTGGATGTTGGGCTCCAGATAATGTGTGTTATGGCTTGGTAGAACGTTTGTCTGCACTTTTCTCATATTCATTATCTGAGAGTAAGATTAAGGGCAATGGACTAATCTTGTAGAAGAAATTCCAAAGCAGTGGAATGTTGAGGCAATGGCATGGCTACTATTGCGGGTTCTGTGAGATCTACATTGTGAACAAAGAGAAAAGAGTACAAAAGAATGATGTAAATTGGCTTGAGATTGGCCAGAAAGGAAGCTTCAGTAAAGTTGCAGCCTACAAGAGTGGAACAGAGGAGAAATTGATCACTGAAAAGACTAGAAAAAACGGCAAATATATCAGTAGAAGATAATAGACAAGATTGTCTGAAAACATCACAAGAACTAACAGGACTCCACTTTTGCAGCCCAAAAAGTACAAAAGCAAGACTATATTTTGAGAAAGGAATCCTAAAGCACCATGTTTCTGAATGGCAGAAGCCTAGGGAAGTTTTGCTTCAGGATTTGGATCATGGGTATTCAATCTCTACAGCCAAGAGAGAAGGAAGCCTGGCTATTGCTCAAGCTGGCAGCAGACTCTGACATCATCCACGTGGTTGGTTTTAGGTGCATGAACACTGCGAGAGTTGTGGTATCAGAAAGGCTTCCACCTGGATTTCAGAAGACCTGGGAGGCCAGACAATATGCCTCTGAAAAGGCGGTGTGTGAAGCTGTGTGCATAAATCCAAAGTTTCAGTGGAGACCCCAGACATTTGAAGAAACCATGAACTTGGATCATCTGAGGAAAACTGCTAAGCAGGAGCATATCCAGCTGAAGAAGAGAGCCATGGAAGCTACAACCACCACCAGTGCTATAAAGCTGAGCTATCTAAACCCTTTAGAGCTAAACATATTGCATAGATTGCCTTGGATGCTACACATGGACCTACAGGACTTAGCATTTGTCCTGCTGGCATTTGGACTTGTTTTGGTACTATATTTTTGTGTGCCCCTATTTGTACCACTTGGAATAGTAATGTTTACCTTATGCTGTTGTATGTTAGAAGTGTTTAACTTCTATTTGTATAGGGGCTTGCAGCTCAGTTTGCATTAAATCTCAGAAGAGACTTGGGACTTGAAGTTTTCTGTAATCCTGTGGCTGCTAGGATTCTGGCAACTCTTAGAGATGGGCTACATGCCTTTTTCATAAAGGGATGTAGATGAGGCTTTGTGGGGCTAATGAAAGAATGTTATGGCTTGTGTCAACATTTCTCTCAAAGTCCTTGTGAAGTTATAGGTAGAGCTTTCTGTTTGGTTTGGTTTTGGGTTGTTTTTGTTTGTTTGTTTGTTTGTTTTTAGGTTGCTGAGAGAATTTGCTGCTGGTATCAAAGATGTAATGCTGGGATTGATTTACAATACAAGGGTGTAAATTCTGCCTTCCTGAATGACAGGTAGCCTGGGTAAGATAAAAGGGACATGAGGACCTGTCCGTGCAGCTTGTTTTGTTGTCCATTGCTGCTGGTGCTTGTCTTCTGCTCTGTGATGCCCTCGACCACACCACCTTGCCTTGCAGCCCGCGGATTATGAACTGAAACCGCTACAAACAGTAAGCTTAGATGAACCTTTCCTCTTCTACCTTTGGAAACCAGAAATTTTACCTTAGCAAACGTGACTAAGACATCTTCCTTTCCCCTTTTGTGTGTCTCCTCAGCAAACACGTATGCAGCACCCACTGTGTGCCACACACTACTCACATAACTCATCTGTTCACTCCTCCAGTTCTTAAAGCAACTCTATGGACCAGCTAATATCACTATTTCCATGTCATAGATGAGGAAACTGAGGCACAGAGACAGTAAGAAGCTTACTGAAGATCGCACCAACTGCATGACAGAGTGCCGATGTGCAGGCAGATAAGTTCCCTGCAGATGTGTCCTCCCCAAGCCCCTGGGACTGAGCTGCCCAACATGTGCATACACAAATCCCTTTTCCCTCAACACCCTGGTGTCTTTCCATTGTTCATTCCTTTGGTCACTGATTGCCCTTTTCCCTTCCCCGGGAAGTAAAGAGGGGAGCAGTGTGGGTTTCTTCACAAGCTCACAAGCACCTGCCACCTGCGCATTCAGTTGCTGGAGCAGCATCACTGTCCTTGGCTACAGAGGCCAGGCCAGTCTGGTTTCCAAGCCTGGCAGCAGCATTCAGCCGGTAAACACAGATTTGGGAGATTTAATGTCATTGGATAAAACAAGAAAAAAGTCATGTGTTTCCACAAACACACACAGCTGAGCAAGACTTCCTGAGAGATCAAAGTCCACAGTTTGTTTGTAATCAAGAAGGAGCAAGTGAAACTAAGCATGGCTGACATTCATGGTGGTGAATGTATCATTTGGGCCAGCACCAGCAATCAAGAGGAGTGACATACTTGTAAGATATGCTTTTATGGTTCCATGGGGTTCAAAGGTAATCTAAATTCTCAGTTTGTAGATCAAAGAAAAATAAGAGAAAGGTATGTCCTACTCTCTACATATACTGTCTACAAAAATCCATGATTTTGGAAGATGTGGCTGGCATCTAGATTAAAAGTGTCTTCACAATGTTTAGGCATTAGTTGCCAGCCAGAAACACAGTACTGCAGGAAAAACCCTGACCATACAAGTCCTGCAAACTTATATTTAATTCTGGCTTTGACACTTACCAGCTCCAATTCATTTCCATCCTCCATAGGATGAGCTTGATGATACCTGACAGAGTTACTGGGATGATTAAATTAGGTGAGACACTCTTTATAACATACCTGGGACAATGTAAGCCTTTGTCAGATGTGACTGTACCTCCTTTGACCTGCAGTAACTTTGGTGGCTAAGTCTTTAAAAAAAAATAAAACAAAACAAAACAACCATATGCTCATAAGTAAAATTTCTTATCTAAAATCTCTTATCTCCAAATTTAAAATCTGGAGTTTTTGTTTTTTTTTTGTTTGTTTGTTTGTTTTTTTTTTTGTCTTTTTGAGACAGGGTCTCGCTATGCAGTTCAGGCTGGCTTTAAGCTCACTTTGTAGCTCAGGCTGGTCTCGAACTCACAACAATCCTCCTGCCTCAGCCTCCCGAGTGCTGGGATTACAAGCATGCGCCACCACGCCCAGCTTTCTAATCTGCAGTATTTTTAAAGTCATGCTGCATCCAAAAAGGCATGAATATTTCACAAGTACATGGCTTCTGTTTGAGAGTGGCAGGTGTCCTTGAGGTCCAGAGCCTGATACTTCTTAGGAGACCCATTTTGAGATAGGGCTGGTGTGCAGGCTCTCGCATACCCCAGGGCTGGAGGAGGCCTGACTGCTGATGCAGCTCGGGGGCGTAGCCTGTCAGCTGTCCTACCCCTGGCTGATGCACAGGGCAAATGACACACACCGGGACAGCCTCCGTTGGCCCAGGCAATACACAGTCACCTGTGCCACCCTGGGATGCGCCCTCAGCTCATGTACTCAGTGTGTAGTGTCACCCTTGACAAAACCAGTAAAGAAGTGATGTGTTTCCTCTGAATCCCTCTTTTTCACTCTTACCCAATTCACTGTAGTTTTTAGCTCCTTATTTTTCCCAAAGCACTTATCCTAGACTCACATCCTTATTGCCCCTCCATGCAATAAAAACTCTGCTCCTTTATATTTTTTTCCATTAAGCTGCTTTTACTTTGATGTTTGAAACTTTTCATTACACTAATTGATTCTAAGACATAAACTCTTTTAAAAGGAATGCCAACCTGTTAAAAGAAAATCTTGTAGGTCATAGATAATAGAAATTCTGGCAGGGGAAAGTGAAATTAAGAATTTTTGAACACTCTGGGACAAACTGTTTTGCAGGGCAGTACCTTGGGACTTCTGGACACCTGCTCCTGATTTTCAGCACTGCTAGCAGGCGTATCCGCACAGGCACATGTACACACAGCACACAGGTACATATACGTGCATAGTATGCACAGATGTGACATACATATGTGGACATGCAGACATATCCCTTAGGTAGCGTGTCCTGTAGAAGATCCAAGATGTTGCCCATTACCCAAGATGTGTACTATGATGGGAGACACTGTGTAATAGCTATTTGTTTTTCTTAGACTTTGCCTAAGCAAAATAGTTCATCTCCTTATTCATCTCAACTTATAAATACAGCCATCTTCCAGTACCCAGACTTAGTGTAAAACAGACCTGCTCCCACAGAGAGCAATTAGCTGGATCCCCTTCCACAGGAGGGTGCAGGTGTGCCTCACCCCCCACCACATCTTCTCTCTGGATTCTCTCAAGATCTGAAACGAGAGGCTCCCTAGTGGAAAGGCTGGCATCTGGGCTATTTTGGCCCTGTCTTTCCTCCCCTGCACTCCTCTAAGCCAAGAAGCCTTCTGTCTGGGAGCATGTGCTGGAGGAGGGGAATGTTTCAGGTCTGGCTGCTAGCTACGTGGCATTAGTATGGAGGGAGCCCTGTCCTTTGTACCACCTGGCTTGGTGTCACTCACACTGCAGTGACATCCAGCTACAGTTCCGCAGTGGAAGCCACTTTCTGCCACCCCCACATGACCCCATACAGCTAGCCCCAACAGGGCCTGCGAGCACCCAGCTTCACTGGGAAAGGAAGCCCCGGCACCTGGAGCAGCTTAGGTTTAGGAAGCTGTCACCCAGCAACTCTGAGTTAACAATAAAAGCAGCTGTTGTTGTTGTTATTGTTGTTGCACTTTTTATTTTCTTTTCTTCATTTTTTAAGTTAAGGGAAAGAGGAGAAAGAAGTCAGTAACTTGACTCTCCCTTAAACCCCACCCTTCTCTGACTATAATCAGGTAATATCCATTACACAAAGAATTTCAAAGGTTCCTTTCTGAGACTCTGAGCCACAATGCAGCCCATTGTTTATACTTTAATTAACTTCTGTTTTACTGATTTATTAAAAAAAGAGAGAGATGAATTAGCCTTATACTTGGAGTTGAATTATTGCAATTTGAAACTCTTCATACCTATCTTGAGAACTTCAAAGTACAGCAAGGTTGTTTATGTGCAGGAAATCAAATTAGCAGGACTATTACAGTGGCTTAATGGCGTAGGGTGGTCAGCCTGATGAGAAACAGTAATTGCAAAGCAGTACTATCCAGCCCCGGCTGGCCTCTGACAATTTCAAAGCAATTCTCAACAGCAAGTGGCTTTGTGGGCTTCTGCTTGCGTGGTTTCATGGTGAGGTGTGCACTGCTGTTGGCGTACGGAAAGCCCCATCAATTTCTCATGGAAAAGTCCAAAGGAGAGAAGAGTAAGGGAAACACAGAGAACGAATATGGGTGGAAAAAATATTTTTAAACCTATGAATGAAAAAAATAAGCAGAAAAATAAGCATATTTGAATGTGTTATGAAAACTGAAGTGGATATTTCAACAAAGACAAATGCTGGTCCATTCAGAAATAAAATACCACAGGCTGTGGAATATGCACTGGAAATCTAAAGAAGTCTGGCTGACCACATTCTCGGCAGCCCCAGAGAACACTAATTATACACTACTGTTGGCACATCCTCTTTCCATATTGGCTGTACACACTGAAAAGAAATAGTTATTTTGGACTGCTAGACACCTGTGAGGACACACAAGGGTTGAGGACTTCAAAATGTTCTCCTGGAGGTCATATGCCCTAATTAATAGCTTTGTCCAAAAAGTTTGTATGCACGAAAATTTAATAAAAGGATGTGTTCAATATGAGCTATAATGATGCCTGGTAAGGATTCTGACCTAATAAAATAAAATATGGATTTAATAAAATAATCATGGATTCAAAAGCCTTTAGCTCTTTATTACCAGAAAATAACCACATTCAATATTCTTCATATGATGTATTTGCTACAGTCAGGGCAGTGCCTCTCCAGCAAATGCCAAACTAAACCTTCCAAAACATCCTGCAGCTCTCTCAAATGCTCAGGTGGTGAGCTGTAAAAGGGAGTAAACCAGAACAGAAAATAAACTTTCTAAGCAGCAAAACATAAATTACCACACTCTAATCCTTAGTTGTTAAAATGAACAGATCCTCCGGAATAAACCTTTTCCTGTAGCACTAAAATACGTAATTCAGTGTCTTAAGCTTCTATAAAGAGTGGCCAAAACTAAAGCCGTAATGTAAGCGGCCAGACGGCAGTCTTCTAGAATCTGATACAGGCCTTAAAAAGATTAAGCTATAATAGATTGGCCTCTGTGTAAGTTTGAAAAACTTGGGCTGGTTGTGCAGAGTCCTATAGCATAGGCTATAGAGAAATTTCATGATATGTTTCTCTTTGAGGGGATAATAAGAGAAAGGTTGGAACTGGAGGTAGATATTTAGGTTCTACTCCTGGCTTTCCTCAGCTAAGCTGTGTAACTTGGAATAATTTTATTCAAACATCAGTATCTTCATCTACAAAGTGAGAATAAAGCTCTCACCTCCTGAGGGCTGTTAGGAATTATCAGCTGAAAGGACACTGTGAACTGAAAACATTATCTACATGCCAGGGTTCTGTGTTAATAAGGAATTTGAGTTGTAAAGATGTTTTGAAACTCTCTACTACTGAAAGCTTTATTTTTAAAGCTTAATTATATGGAAATGAAGAGAATATTTTTAAATCAAGAAACCTTTTCATAGAGCCAAATAATTGGAGGCCTATCTTCCAGTGTATTTTAAAAAACTAAAACTTTTCAGTGTGGACATTTACATAAAAATGATGTGTAAATACAAAGCATGACAGGAAGTAACAATTTGTATTAAGGAGTTATATTGGCTTGCTGCTGCTCTATTTTTATGTTTGGATTTGAATAAGGTCACCCTTTCTGAGATAATTTTAAAAGGAATAAATTTAGAGACTAGGATAGCATTTTATATTTGACCATTAATTCTGAATAAAATAGCATAAGTGCATTCAAAAATTTTTTAATGGAATGCAGATGTTTTTAAGTGAAGACTTTAGCCTAGAAAGCACACACTCAGTAAATAAACAACTACTCTCAAAATAGAAGAAAGGAAAAGAAAGAAAGAAAGAAAGAAAGAAAGAAAGAAAGAAAGAAAGAAAGAAAGATTGATTAACATTTAGGTTTTTACCAGCCCCAGAGAAAAGTTTAATTGCAGGCATTATTTAATAAATAATAAAATTAAGAGTGGGTGTATGTTCTTAAGTGGTATGAAAGTATTTTTTTTAAAAACCCCATCTCATTAAAAATATATCTTATAATCAGAACAAGTAATTTGAAAGCAACAACATGTAATATACAACCATTGTTGAATTCCTATCATTTTGTTTAGTAAAATTCTGCATCATTTCTAGTGTTTCTTTCTTACTATTTTTATTCTCCTTAAAAATAAAAATAAAGTAGAAAGTCTTAATTTACTTTATGGGAAAAAGAGGTCTGGGACATTAGAGAATCTTTTCTTGCATCACACTCTATGTGGAACACAGTTCAGCTTAAGTCATTTGGTTTGTCTTTTGTCTATGGTGCCTTCACAGCTATCAATTTTGAAATGGTAGGAAATAAGACTATTAGGATTATGCATTTTTTTTTCTTACATTATTCACTACAAACATTTTGAAACATATTTCTGATCAAAATCAAGCTATCACAGAAAGCAGGGTCAGGTTCCAATTACAGGTACCTAAAGAAACATATGTCCCCCCCATTAAATGTTAAATGACAAATTAATCTGTGCCTTTTTTTAATCTCAAAGGATTTTGATCTATGGAGAAAAATCTCTAAACAACAGAAACTCAAAAGGGATGCCTTTTTACCTGGGGGCTAGATGAAGTAGACGGGTCTACTACCCATGGACGGTCTTGGACCAGCCTGGACTGAGACCAGACCATGCATGACCTTGGACCAGCAGGAACCATTCAAGAAAGATGGAACACAGTCCCAGAAAGCAAAGTTCCAGAAAAAACTTGCGAGGGTGAATACTTAGCAGAATTAAGAGAACTGTGTGGGAGTTTTCAATCCATAGTTAGTTGGCTGTGTTGCTTTGGAACCTGTAGCAGTACAGTATATTGTAGCATGATGTCACAGAATAAAACTGTTCACCACCTCACTGGTCTAAGTCAAACAATTAGGGAGAGACCAAGGTTCTACAGCCCTCTTCAAGCACCTGCCCCCAGTGACCTAAGACCTCTGGTCATGCCCTGATTCCTGAGATCTCCACCACCTCTCAGTCACATCAAGCACAGACCTGTGGGAAATATCCCAAATCCAAATTGTAACATGAACTTCACAAGATAATTGTTATACAGAGTAAAGAGCTCTTAAACTGAATAAAGTCTAAACCACTTAGCACAAAGGATAGAAGCAGAAATAGTGGCCGTATAAGCTCATTACATGTCTAGGCGCTTTAATAGCATTCCACTGGGATGCACTAGTATTGGTGTTTTATCCGACAGAGGCTCCCTCTTAAGCTCAGACCCCTTTCAGGAAGTGACTCTTGAAATCAAAAAGTAAATGAGAACAGGGAGAAATACAATCCTTCCCCTGCCTCCCAGAATGGAAAGCCCAAAGGGTCAATTCAGTGAGGTCAGCATATGCACGTTGGTGTAGAAAGAAGACAGCTAAAACTCTGCTCCAAACTAATGCATAAATGGCATCTGGTATTTACCACTTAGGTTAGACAAAAGAATCATTTCCAAAGGTAAACATTGGATAAAGATTTGGAATCCAGTGAGCATAGAAAAATTAAAGATTATTGAAACAAGATCCTAACATCCCAGTGAGAAAAAAAGAACTTGAGCAGAAAATCAGACCACCCAAGAAGCATAGCTTTGACCAAATCAAAGGGAGAGCTAGTGCCATGACCAAACCTAGATAAGAAGTTTCATAATTTGGTAACGTTAAATAAATAAATATCAATTTTGGACCCCTAACTCTACCTGTTAATGATATAGTTCTGCTACTTTGTTTTCTCAACTAATTCTTCAGTTAGTTAATATGGCTTCATCATACAATAGCTGATAAAGGAACACATTTAGTTATTGTTACACAGATATTTAAACTGTTTCAGTAAAGATGTTTCCAAATAGATTAACATCTGAGGCTTACTTTACAATAACCAAACATTTTCTATTCTATGGGCTTTTTTGGATGGATGGATGGATGGATGGATGGATGGATGGATGGATGGATGGATGGATGGATGGATGCATGAGCTGAGAGGGAGAGAGAAGGCCAAGTAGAGAGCAATAGAAACAGATCACACAAACTGAAAGGAGGAAGGTGAGGCAGGAGAGAAATTATTTCACACACTTTCAAACTTGGCTTATGCTCCACTTTTGGTGTGGCATTATACATCTGTTTAATATGTATATGATTCTATTTCCTTCCCTAACTTTCAGTGTATGTGATCCAAGATGGTAGGGCAGATCTCCTCTTTACAAAGGAACAAATGCAAAACCACATATAGATGCTAGATTGTTTTAAAAGTTGGAGGCTTGGTGACTATGATGAGTATAATATTAATTAAGCCACTGAAAGATTATTTGGAATTAGGTTTTATTACACAGGTCAAGGATGTAAATTGTAGACTAAAACTCTAGTAGGACATTATTACTAGAAGGCAGGATTATAGACACAAGAAAGCTCAGTTGGTAAAAAGTAGAGGAATAAATAATCCTAAAAAGTTCAAGTATGATATGGTGACAAGAACTCACCTCCATATTCCCTCAAACAGCCCCCTGGAAATGAAACCATGTAAAATAAAAAATTCAGCACAACCAAAATAATAACAGATGTACTTTAAGTGTTCCCAGACCGAAACACCTTGGAAGGCCGAGGTCACATTCATTAAAACTGATCTCTATCTTAAACAGCTTTGACACTTCATCTTGGCTTTAGTGGTGAGCAACCAGGGTCTTTGAAGAAATCTACACCAGGCCAGCTAAGCTCTTTCTACCATACAGAGTTTTTCTGACCTTTTATTTTTATATCACTTGTTCCAGTTTTGTCAAAATCATGGAGGTTTTCGAATGATGGTTCACTGTAATGACATTTGAAAGCCAAGTAGATCTGCATGTTAGCCTGTACTTTAAAAGGCAAAATTAGGAGGTTAAAGCAGCCTCCTCTCCTACCTGGGCCTCCACTTGGGTGGTTGTGTGGAAGTCCAGTGTGTTCATTTGGAGCAAAGGACCCCTTTTTGCTGTACTTCGTTAACATGGTTGGGCCATTTTTACCTTTTATCACATCTTAACATGGTGAGTGCATGGAACATGTTATTTACTGACTCTTGTACACCTGAGGGCTGAGGCAATGCCTTGAAATCCACTTCAGAATGTTACTGAAATGATTTCCATGCTGCAGGAGGAAGAAGGGAGAAACCCCTGGGGAATCAGAGGCCTGGGTTCTGGGATCGAAAGCTATACCTGGGCAGTGTCATCCTCAGACAAAGTGGGGAATATTCCAGCCAAGCAGGAGTGAGCATTGTAGAGGGTCATCTCTGTACAATAATTCTGCTTCAGGCTTAACCCTCTGGCTTTCTGTCACTACACAACATGGCAGAGACTTTTCTTTTTCTTTCTTTTTCTTTTTTTTTTCCTTTTTTCTTTTTTTTTTTTTTTTTTTTGTGTGTGTGGAACTGAGGATTGAACTCAGGCCCTTGTGCTTGCCAGGGAGGCACTTATTCTACTGAGCCATTTCTCTGGCTCCATGACATGTCAGAGATGGAGTTGGCAGTGTCTGGCAGGGCACCCCTCCAACATGTCAGAGTGAGCCTGTTCCTCACCATGTGCATCAAGCACCTGCTAAAAATGCTCCAAGCCATCACTCGGCAAGAAAGGAACCTTTTTGGGCTTTGTCTATTTGTGTACTTCTCTTTGTTTTTCACCAAGGCTCTCTAACAACAAAGCTGTAGCTAAGAGAGATTTTATCATAACCACTGACTTGTGCAAAGAAAACTACATGTACCTTTGTTGTAATGTACCATATATTCATATATTGAATTTAACAGCTTTATAAATTGCTAGGCTTTCTAAAAAATGGGGATTGGTCAAGAAGGTAGGCCTGCCCTACAAAAGCAGGTCTTACTTCATCACTGACTCAAATATATAACCTGGGGCTTCCTAACAATTTCCAGGTGTGTGTTTGTGTGTGTGTGTGTGTGTGTGTGTGTGTGTGTGTGTGTGTGTGTACTTACAAAAAATGCTAGCTGCAAGTCCAGGAGACAGTTAGAGGTCATACCATCTATGAATATGCATTTCACTGAGAAGCTAGTGCCATCAAATGGTCAACTTTGCAGGCAGTTTGTCAAGAGTTGACCCTAAAGTGTTGAGCATGTACCACCAAGTTACTAGTGAGTCCTTGGGATTGCTGGAATTACATTCTGATGTCAGCTGAAGTCAGAAACTGGGCTACTGTGCCTGTTTTCACGTGAGGCATGAAGCACACCAGCATCAGTACTGACAGGAGAGTTGTCAAGAGTAGAATTCTGAGTTCTGCTCCTGACTGGCTAAAAAAGATAACATCTGCCTGTTTTAAGGTGACACATGAGTATATTAACATTTTAGACCCATTTCTCCAAAGTAGGTAGTGGGATTCAGAATTTGAGAACTGCTTGTCACACCCTGGAGACTGCACCATAGTCATCCCAGGAACAGAGAAACAACCACAAATTTCAGGAGTGCCTACAGCATTTTCCTGGTTACCTCTATTTGGCTTGTCCTAGTTTTCATGGCAAAAAATGCTTCCGTAGTATGGTGGATTAACTAATGGTCAATTTGCTACATCCAGCTGAACTGAGTCAATGTGGTGCTGAGTATGGAAGGCCCACCTGAGGATTGTTGCCAACAGCATAAAAATGAGAACTGGACAGGGTGAACTGCTGCTGTTGGTTCTCGTGGAGAAACTCATCTTTCTGGATTTCCTGATATGAAATAGGCTGGTATCATCAGAGAAGCTTGGGATCTTGTTGTTGCTGAGGATGGCTGGGGTGCCTTTCAGGGAGCTCTGTGCTTACCTTGAGCATCACTTCCTGGCTCCAGGGAAGACCTCTCAGCCTAGCACACATCTTTCAACTCATTGATATAGATTTCTCATTTCCACCACTGACCTTTGGGCCTTCCCAGTGCAGATCCTTGATGCAGACTTGCATGAGACACCATTATGAGCTTTAGGCTTCCAGTTGGACTCTTATTGAGCACTGTTATGGGATCAAGATCTTCAGCTAGAAACATACAGTATATTACCATGGCATCCCGGCCCTCAGCTAAATTTTTCAGATCTCCAGTATGTGTACAAATATCCTGTATTCTTTTGCATTTGACTCTTTGAGTAAATATTATAAAATAATCCTGTGTGTCCTCTATAAAAGTCTATTCCTTTGGAACCCTGACTATACCACCCAGGATCCCAGATTATACCAGAATATAACTGGAGCTGGAGAGGGAGAAGACAACTATCCCTCCTAGAGTTTGCAAATACTTTACTCAGTTGTAAGACTGTGAATCTCATTGTCTGCCTGTGTCTTCTAAAATCCTCAACGTAGATAAGAATTTAAGGACAAAGGACTGTTATGGTCTGGGTATCACATGTCTCTCAAAGGTGCAAATGATACAGATTTTGTCATAAGCCTTTAATAGGGAGCCTGGTGAAAGGAAGTGAGGTAACTGGGAATGTGCCCTGTTGGGTGATGTTGGGACACCTGGCCTTGTCCTTTCTTTCTTTCTTTCTTTTCTTCTTTCTTTCTTTCTTTTCTTCTTTCTTTCTTTCTTTCTGACACCAAAAGATGAGAAGCCTTTCTCCACCATAAACTTGTTCTTTATCATAATATTTAGCTTCCTGACTGGCTCCAAAACACAGCTAATTAGCCATCAATTGAGTCCTCTGAAACTGTGAGCCAAAAGAAGCCTTCCACCATGTACATTATCTCATAAATTTTGTCCTAGTGATGTAAAGCTCACTAATACAATAATGGATAGTTGAAACATGCTGACTCAGGTGTTCAATTGGTTATATTTTTAGCTTTCATGATAAGTAGGTGTCCAGCTTTAAAAGTGGAGTTATGGTTCAGAGCATCATTTATTAAATTATCCATTCATTCAGGCAATGTAAATCAAGCAGCTGCTTCCTGCACTACTATGTTGAGGCACAGCTGTGATGGCATCATCCATGATTCAAGCAAAGAGTTGCAGTAGGACTGTCAGCAAGCAGGGTGCTTCCAGCTCAGGAGTCCTTCAGAGCAGAGTGCACCAAGTACAACAGGTCTTTCTCCCAGTGAGGCCAAAGGCCTATTTGGGGTGACTGGATTTCAGAAGGAAGCCCAATTCATCTACAAGGGAAATGCCCTTGGTGTGTCTGGATAACTGCTGAGTAGGGCTCATGCTGTCCATGTCCAAACTCCCACAGAGCAGGGATACAAGGGAAGCCTTGAGGAGCACACATACCCTCTGTATTTGCTGTAGGTAGTGATGAGGGCCATTAGGACCACAATGGTCACAACAGAGTCCCCCACCCATTCTAATAGGCATGTTTTCAACCAATTTCCAAACTACACTGCAAAATTAATGTTGTTATCAAACACATAACTACATAGTAAGTTGATCTCCCCTACTTGTGTAGCCTGAAATATTTCTATGATATCTAATTCAGAAAGCTCCTGTTTAGATAATGAGAATTAGAAAATAATTGTTGCTATCTTTAGCCTTTCTCAACTGAAGATTGTTTTTAATCTTCTATATACAGCAAAGTGATTTTGTGATCATTTTCACACAAACAATTTGTGTAACAAGGGCCATCACTTAAACACTGTGTTTGTGCACTTGTCTCTGAGCATAGATTAAGATGCTTGCTGTCTCTCATTCTCTGATGTGATTGGACAAGATGGGAATAGGAAGTAGCACTTGCAGAAGATGCTGTATATCAATGTGGAAATTCTATATAAACATATATATGAAATATATAAGAAATATATATATATATATATATATATATATATATATATATATATAATTCCTAATTATTATTGTTGGATTTTATAGCCATGCCTACCTGTGCATATTAGTTTATTTTAAAATGCTACATTATTATCAACATAAGACTTTTGGAATGAGGATGACTCTTCAAGGTTAATTAAAAAGAATAAGCTATTGAAAAAACTATAATAAATGTGTCTAACTTGGAGAAGGCTTAGTTTGGAAGCCAACAGAAGATTCAGCAAGAGAGAGAATCTTGGCTCTCTGCCTACACATCTTTAGCTGTAAGGAGGTTTGAGGGCTGAAGAAAAAGGCTGCGGTGGAAGGGATATAAAAAATCTCGTAAACAAAGGCAGGCGTTCTGCTGCTATAGAACGCTGGCTAGCAATCCCTGCAGGCTAAAAAGTCACCTCATGAAAAATACCTCAAATCCTAACTGGTAATCTCAGGACCAGTCCTAGCAAGACTCAGATCTCCCCGAGCTTCTTCCTTCTGCCAGATAGAACATGGGAGAGAACTGTATGCTGTGTCACCCCAGTGTGCTGTGAAATAACCCAGATGCCAGGCTGATTGCGGGGGGGGGGGGGCTCAGCCCTACAGTAGATCTACACAGTAGCACTGAGCACTGAGCCTGCCGTCTCTGCCCTTCAAAATACTCAAGGTAAGTGGCCACCAAGGAACCCTGTGGGAGAATATTCCCCTCGATCACTGGGGCCTCTCTGCTTTGGCTGAGCTCTCCTATCTTATGTATCTCTGAGACTGATCAACATCCTCAGGACAGCATGCAGGGAAGCGATTCAGGTCCCGTGATGGGTTGTGTGACCAGTGGTGGAAACAGCACTGAGACTGGAGCAGCACCTTGGAAGTCAGCCGTGGAAGGCAGAGCTCACTGGAGTCCAGAGGAGAACCAAGGCTCTGGATAGACCAAGGTACTGGTCTCTACCTGAATGCCTGCATTACCGCTGTCACTTCTCCCAGGCAGGATTGCAGAAGTAGCAGAGTGCAGAGAGAAGTGCCTAACACACCATCCTTCTTCAACTAGCCCTGGGGAGGATTGGTTGGAGTTTGCAGACTGCCACGTAACTCACCAGGGTTGGGATACTGGAAAAGCTCATGCAATATGCACATCTTTCTTGAGCCCATCCCACTCACTCACTGTCTACACTTGAATCCTCTGAGCAACATTGCTCACAACATGACATTCAACACCTTGAGCTTCAAAGCCGGCACCCAGACTTCCCCCTGAAGAGCTCTCCTGTAATTGGACTACCATAGATCTAACCTACAGTCAGAGCTGAGAATCACTGAATCAGCTTATGGCTGTCAGATGCTAACCCACCAAAGGAGACTGTATCCAGCAGCTTGAGCTCAACACTTTCTCAGGGGACTCCAGATACTAACATCTACAGAGGAACATCAATAGAGGACATCATGTGTTCTCTTTCCTAGATTTAGCAATGTAAGTCATGCTAGCCCTGAATTTCCATATATAACTCTAGTCATTGATTACTTCTGAGGCTGCTTCCTGGCCTGAGAAATGGATCCATTCTTACCTGGCATATGAACTCTGAAAGTGAATATAAGACTTGGAAGTAGTATCATGCTGATCAGCGGAGCATATGTTGGCTAGAAAAGAGAGGTCAGATGGCTCGAGGCTTTCATCTTAGTCCTTGTGGCCTCATGCGTTCATTGCTCACCCAAGTGTGAGGTCAGGGCCAAGGAGTACTGATGGAACCCGGTGCTAACTGAACACCAACACCATGCTGGAACACCAACATCACTAGGGTAGCAAGCTGTATCATTACTTTTCAAATACCTAGAATAAATCTGAAACACTGCAGACAGGCAGTATTTTTTTAAGCAAGAATCAATGAGGACCTCACACTTGCCAGGCAAGTGTTTGTGCCACTGAGCTATATCCCTGGCCCTATTCAGAAATTTTTAATAAATTAATACATTTGACCCTTTGCAAATCACCTGGCATCTTTGCATCTCAGGAACCACATCAGCGTCTGAGGAATCAGGCACCATGTCTGCTTCACTGCGTGAGAGCTCTTGAGCACAGAAATGTATGTGATGAGCAGCATCTCCCAAGGCTGAGCGGCCCTCCAGGCTCCTGCAGCTAACTGCTGCCATGGCTGAGGGAGAGATCATCACACAAAGCATTCTCTGTCATGTGCTATTTGCTCCTTTTTAGAAAGAAAAATTGGTTAAAATATTTTTAAGCAGCACTCATCACATAGATTAAATAACTTTATAGCCTTCTCCAATTCTACAAGGTTTCAGCTTTTCACAATCTTCTCAGTACAGTGTTTACAGAAGGCCAAGAAATGTGCAACCCAGTGTCCTGGGTCAGGTCTGATTTGTACAGCTGTTGGAGAGAGTCTTTTGGAAGTTCCGATATTGTTCTGAAAGCTTTACATAAAATAATTTAGGGCATCATCTCCACAACCTAGCTGAACACTACCTAGGTGGGTTCTACTATTCTCACCTTGGAGAACAAGGACTGAGGTACAGTTTGTAGTTTGTCTTAATACTTTGGTTAAAACTATACAGCTCAAAAACAAAGGTGCCAGCCAGGCATGGTATTCATTCCTGTAATCCCAGCACTTGGGAGACTGAGGCAGGAGGATTGCCATGAATTCAAGGACAACCTGAACTACATAGAGAAAGCCTATCTCAAAAAACAAACAAAAAGGCCAGCCAAATAGCTCAGTGGATTAAAGTGCCTGCTTAGGCAGATGCAGCTGCCAGGGTTCCATCCCTGGCATGCCATGCCTTGACAGCCCTTCGCCCTGGGAAAGCTAAAATGGCAATTGAGACTGGGTATAGTGGCTAGTGCCTGTAACCTCAGCTTTTTGGGAGTCTGAACACAGGTGGATCATTCCAAGTCCAGTCTACATACTGAGACTTTGTAGACTCTGTACATGCTTATTAAAAAATGCAGAAAGAAAGAAAAAGAAAGAAACAAAGAAAGAAAGAAAGAACTACACAGTTCCTTAGTGGCTGACTTAGTCCACTTGTGTTCCTATAACAAAATACTTGATACTGGGTACTTTATAAAGATAAGAAGTCAATTCATAGTTCTGGAGGCCTAAGAGCAGGGCAGCTGGATTCACAGGGTGGAAGAATATTTATACAAGATAATATTCACTTGGCAAGGATAGAAGCAAGAAATTGGAGGAGAACCAGGCTCAGTCTTTCATAACAACACACACGCTGGAGGAAACATTTTATTGGAGAGCACAACAATCATCCACCCTAAGCATGGTTCCTTTGACCAAGACATTTCTGCAAGGTTCTCCTGTGCCTCTTAAAGGTTCCACCATCTCTCCACATTTGCACACTGATAACCATGCTCCAACAACATCAAACTTTGGAGGAAACATTCAAGCCACACCAAAATCATAGCGTTGGAAGACATGGCATGAAATCTCAGCCACTAGGTATCATCATCCAGACACTCAGTGTGGAAACACAGCCTTCTCCCGACATAGCAAAACTGCTGTCTTCCTAAGGGTCTTCATGGTTGCGTCCCATCCTGGAAAGAAAGAATGGCACAGTTATGAGACACAGACAGAGACAGAGTCAGAGACTGTAATGGTTGATATATTACATAAACTTGAGAAGTTTAGAAGTTGAACTAAGCAACTCAGAAGAGGACAAGGGTCCTCACTTTACAAACTGCCTGAGCCTGGGTAAGAGGAGGCCATGGAGATGATGTGGGAGCTACACTGGCCTACATTGGTAGCCTGCTTGCAATATAAGGGAAGGGAAGAGGCTTGTTCTCTCCACCTTTTGCTCTGTTGCTTTGCTAAATTCTACTGCTATGATCTATTCCCCCCTATGCCATGCCACCCTGCCTCAGAGCCAACTGATTATAGACTGAAACCACACGCTTGGAGTTGGATAAACTTTTCCTGCTTTAGCTTTGGCTGTCAGGTATTTTGTCTCAGCGATGAGAGAAATATAACTAAGACAGAGACATTAGGGAAAGATCCCTTTTCCTGTCCCTTGTACCCGTGGGACCTTGGCCAGGTAACTTACCCTCCCAAGCCTCAGTTACTCCATCTGGAAGATGCAGATGGCATCTGCATTTCAAAACGGCCATAAAAAGTGATGAGGACCAAGGTAAATGGCTCACACACACAGTACTCAATAATGGTGCCAGGGTGGCTGGCGGAATAATGAGAAAACGAAGGCCAGAATCCCACTCCTACACTGTGACATGATAATAGCTGCTCATCAAACACACATTCACCTCTTCTCCTTCACTTTTGATTGATTAACTGAACAGTCATTTTCATAATGTACACTGCTTTGACATAGTTGCCTCATTTGTTAATAAATGCTTTGTACTTTAGGACAGAAGCTTAGGGATTTGCTTTTGTCCATATTAAATTTCCCTCTATTAAGATTCATAGTTTCAACATCACATACTATTCTTAGATCTTTATTCATTCGTCCAGAAAATACCAAATTTAGCTTAAAATTTATACCATTGCAAATTGAATAAATATACTGATCATATCTTTATTTATTTAGAAATTATTTTTAAAATCTTGAAAGAATCATCTTGCACTGCCACATCAAACAGTATACAACAGATCCTCCATTTTCCAAAAAAAATAAAGAGGGCTAGTCAAAATAACTGGTTACATTTTCATATCAAGTGCCTAACACTCCAGTTAGATTATAAACTCCTGGAAGCTACAGATAAGCCTGTGCACATTCCATTTTCTTTTTCCACTAAGCCAAGTACACGTTTATCAAATAATTTGCTATAAGGGTCATCAATGGACTAAGGGTGTTGGCCTCAGGTCCCCCCAGTGATTTTGCCTCTCCTGACTAAGGTTGTTGGGTTGAGATTGGTCCTGAACAACCAGACTTCTCTGTGCTGGGGAGTAAGGCTCCAATCCAGCCAGTGTGGTGACAACTCAGGCTGCCCGGGTCCTCACACTTTACCTGTCTTTTCAGGAATAGCCCTGTCTAGAATATCTTTGCAAAAACAAAGTACCATTTTCATCAAACCTAGATTGATATAAATACTCACTTTCCAAGATAACTTCAAAATCTAATTCCTCCTGGCTAAAAGACCTCCAAAGATGGATCACACATAAGCAAGTCGCTGAGTGTATAGCGGCAAAATGATCTTGTATAATTAAGGAAAGCTAATCATTCAGCTCTGTGTGTATGAAACAAATCTGTTCCATGCTTCCCATGACATGGTTTTGAGAGTACATAGGGTGGTCCAAGCACATTTTGAGCCCTGACATGCTGGGCTCATGAAAGTGGTCTCCTCCAGTAGCTACCTGGCAACAGACAGACATGGGTGTTTTTGTCCATCCCAATTTAAAGATCTTTTGTGTTTTATGCTTTGCAAAGGCCCTGTTTCAGCACCTATTTTTCAGCAACTTGTTACTTACAAGGCTATCAAAATGGAAACCCTAATGTGATCTCAATTCCAACCCACTCTGAACACATCTCTCTCCCTTCTGACACAAAACTTCTGTGGATGCAGTAGTGACAAGAGCAGATTTCTCAGGAGCTGAGCTCCAGCCAACACCACCAATGCCCAATACCTCTAGGGAGAGAGTGCACACAGGGTCTGAAATGCACCCCTTCTTGTGTCTTTCTATGTGAAGTGGCTAAGGCCATCCACCCATTCAGTAGTCCCTTGCACAGGTTACCTGTTAATTAATAGACTTGTGAATAACCACAAATGCTTTGTGGGACATGCCAAACCCTAAACAGATGACTCAGTTGCAACAAGCAATCTGCTAGACAGAGGACATCTTAATTTAAACCATATAAAGAGAGAAATGAAAGCACAGAAAGCATGCGGCTCAATGTAACAGTTTTGGGTCTGTTTCAAGTTAAATAAATCCCTGGTGGACAGTGAGCAACATTGATGAAAGTGAAAGCAACAGTTTTGAGTTATTGCCACCTGTTAGCAAAGCAATTCTGACCTGCTTGAACAGGGCTGGCATCATAACCAGGAAGAGGGCAATCTCAGAGTGGGGCAAGAGCTGAGGGTGGACAGGGCAGGTAGCATGAAAGCTCAGCTGAGTCTGAGTCCCCAGGAAGGCTGCCTCCCACTTGCCAGCAAGCATGTAGCTGTAGATGCCTGGCCTGGTTTATGACAAGACTCACCTCATGGGCTGCAGGGAATGGCTAGGGTGGTGGGTCATTCATTAGAACCTGGCCAGAGGGTAGCTCCGATCAGTAAAAGACAGCTGTCTAATTGTATTTGCTTGTGCATACTGTCTTGGCTTTTACAATGGGAATAGGCTACCCGGCCTTCCTAATTAGATTGTTAAACATAATAGCTGAATGGCACAGCAGTAAAGAATTTGCCCTTCTCTTTGTGACTGCAAAATGGGGCTCAAAAAAGATTCAGGATTTTCCAGCCCATTTCCTCCATCATTGTATCTGATGGTAATGAGACAACGTTTATTTCTTTTTAAAAGCTCCCAAAGGAGTACAAGCCAGGTTGAAGTTCAAAGTAAATGTCAAAACATGCACAGGCAATACAGTAGCAAACTTCTGTTTCCCTTTGCCTCTTGTTTCCCCTAATTGGTGCCTTGTTGGTTGTCTCCACAGAAACATCAAGAATGGAAAAAGCTTGGAAACTGAATTACCCTGTCACCCTCAAGGTGGTCTCCAGACCTGAGTTCAGAAAAATGAATCCAAAGGGCTGAGAAAATTTCCTTGCTGCAGTTCTCTGCCCAGCCCCCTGCTCCTCTCAGGAAGCAGCAGGAGGGGTAAAGAAAAGAAGGTGTGGGACTAGGGGCGTTCATCTGGGCCTGTGGGTCCCACAGCTGTGAAACCACTCCATTCTCACCAGAAATGATATCATCTCTCATCTTCATTTCATTTCCTGCCTCACTGTCATCATGCTGTCCATCCACCATTGCAGAAATATTTTTCAGATCCTGGATAGGACTCAGCTTTGATAGTCAGAGGATGTGACCATGCATTTTTCTTTCTTTAGTTTTTAAAAGAACTACCTTTCACAACCATGCCTTGTTTTTCCACATTCTGATCCACAGACGCCAGCCACCTGAATCTGAAAGGCCCTCATGGCCTCAAACATTCAGTTGTTTCTCTCCTTATAAAGTGCAGTGCACTTATAAAGCTTCCTGTTCTTCTGAGACAGCCTTGTTAACAATGTGTCCTAGGGGTTCCACCATCCAGTGACTATGGTGTCTGCAACAGGAAAAAGAATTATCTCCTTAAATGCATTCATTGAGGAAAGCAAGAGTGAGTACAGCATGAAAATGCACAGAGAACAATTCTGGGAGCATTATATACCATTTTTAGTGTTAGCTCTTCTTGCAACTTCCAGAAAGATGACTCCTTAGTTTTCAGAAACATGTATAATAAAAGTAGGCACAATGTGACTCAAAAACACCTTCAATTAAAGGAATGGATGGATGGATGGATGGATGGATGGATGGATGGATGGATGGATGGATGGATGGATGGCGAATTGGAAATGTGATTTCTGTCCTCCTCCCCTTGCTGGCCCAGGCCACTCCCTTTCTAATTGGGATCTTTTGACTTTGCCAACATTCAACAGTGACTCCAGAGCTCAGCTCTATTTATAGCCCTTTGTTCCCTACACAGATTTAAAATATTTTGTTCATGTCCGTACTGTTCTTTTGCTAGGCACACCCTGCCCCTGAGGAGTGCTTGGCTCCAGGCTGGCCAACTCGGTCCATAGGTTCATCTTTTGTCCAGTTTCTACACTCTCTAAATGTTGAATCCTGACCCCTTGAGCTACCCAACTATTACGTAGTTTGCTGAAAGACCCTCTACCCCATGTGTGATCTAACCACTCTATGTTAAACTGATTACTGAAGGTCCTCAAAGCACAGGCATCTAGGGCTTCTCTTCTCCACTGCCCTCACTGTGTGCCCAGCCACATTTGTCTTCCCATACTGTATACCTGCCACACTCAATAATTCTTCCTTGATGGCGATTTTCCACAAATGTCATTTTATTAACCGTTAAAGTTGTTTTCTAAGTATCCTCAAAATCCACTGTTTGGTGCTGAGGTTGTAGCTCACTAATAGAGCATGTGCCTAGGATGCAAGAAACCCTGGGTCAATCTCCAGCACCAAACTTGCTTTTTGGAATTATTACTTGGTCTTGATTTCCTATAGACTCTCCATAGAGAAAGAAAGAAAGAAAGGAGGAATTCACCAGGGTTCAGAGCAGCACAAGAGTCTTAAGGCATGAACATCTAACCTAAGTGTCTGCACTTCTGTCTCTGTGGGGTATGTGTGTTTTTCAGGTTCTGGGAGCTTGTACTAGACCTACTTCATAGTTCCCCAGGATGCTAATGTAGAACAAATCATTACTGTGAAGTATACTTTTTCTACCATGATAAGAATAAATAGCTGCACAGAAGTGTACAAAAGAGTCAGAATGATCTCTTCCTTATAGCTTACAAATTTTCAACAGTTAGAACCATTAAATCAGCACAGACTCTGACTCCTATCCTAAAACTTTAAATTAAAAAAAATCCTTGGCCTGCAGTGAAGACACTTGTGCAAAAGTACAGTTGTGTAGTTCAGGCAAACCCAAACATTGGCTTTGTTTTGAAATGAGAGCCCTTTCTGCATTCTGAGACCATGTGATGTTTCTCATTCCATCCTTCATTCTCCACACATGGGAGACTTTCAGTCAGCATCAAGGGAAATGGTTTTAAAAAGGTCCTGAAACTGAGAAGTACATTATGTCAAGGACTAAAATTACTTCAGAACTTTTGATCACACAGATTTTGGAGCACGATCAATTTACACATGTCCATAATGACATGAAGATGTGTGTGTCCTTATTGCTGTGATAACACAAGAGATGCGAGAAGAATGAAATTATTCCACATTCTTTCTATTATGGTTTATTTAGCTTGAGACAGGTGTTATTGAGTCTCAAATATTACTAGAAATGCTCCATATACTGACATTCCTAACAGTCCTTTATTTTCCTTCTGAAAGCTTATTGACAGCTGATTGCGTTCCTTGGATTTCCTTCCTATCTATGTGTGAACATGTTCTTATTTTGCACATGTAAGGGTTAGACAGCATGGCTCTGTGTGACAAATGGGAGCTAGGAAAGAGAATTTGCAAAAATGTGGTGTGGATAAATCTTTCCTTATGCTTATTCTAGTTCTTCATCCAACTCTGGGATGAGCTCTAGAAAAACACTCCTGAAATTAAAATATCATGGGAGAAAGTTGGTCTCTGATGACTTCAAATTATATTTTCCATGTATCTAAGTTCACTTTAAAAGTAAAAAAAGAACTATGTATGAAAAAGGGCTAATGACCCAAGGATTTCCATCTTACACTTTGAGCAAATATGACATTCAGGTTTTCAACTGGACTACTAGAAAAGGCATGCAAATTTTTCAGTTGTTTGATTTAGTCATTTATAGTAAAAAAAAAAAAAAAAAAAAGCAGTACTATTATTCAGAGAAAAAGATAACTATTTCCTTTCTCTTTCCCTACTTACTACAAACTATACCCAAAACCTCACAGACACTGGGAAAGACCTGAATGTACACAGGTGAACTCTTTGCCATGGGTGTCCCCACAGAACAAAGCTAATTGTGCCTGAACTTGCCAGGTCCCTCTTCTGCAATAGATGCTGCTGTGGTTTGGATGTGATTTGACTGTGTCCCCACGGCTTCGGCTTACGATGCTGAGAGGGTACAGGGTATTAGGGGGTGGAGCTTCTTGGGAGTTGGTTGGGGCATTAGGGACACTGTAGGAAAAGAGTAAGGCTCTCCTGTGGGACCTTGAGCTAGATATTTGAAGAGTGATCATTAGAAAAGAGCCTTGCCCTCCTCACTGATGTCCTGTCTAACCCTGTGATCTGACCCTGTCCTGTGTACTTCCACCATCAGACCTAACTGGAGCCAAGCTAAACAAATCTTGCTTTTAAAAAAGTATCCAGCCTCAGGAATTTTGTTATAGTAATAGAAATTAATCAACACACTTGTCATACTGTTCTCTGACCCAAAACAACCCCTCCCTGAAGCCAAATATTAACAGCTGCAGCAGCTACCATATACTCTTCCCCTGCAGAAATATGTCTTCAGCCAAGAAGATACTGTGATTGTATAGTCTACAAGAAACATCACAGACTCAGGGAGATATAACCAAATGCAGACAGCAAAGGCCAGGACAAGCCTTAGAATCCAACCAAAGCTCATTTAAAGCTGCTTGAAAAGGACTTCATAGTAAACAATTACTTCCTGAAGAAGAGGTGACATCTTTATCCTGATCCATAGAGTCTTGGGCTAACCATTTAGTTTCCCGAGGACAGGAAGTACATATTTTCCATGCATCACAAATTAACAGTGTATTATACCATGAGATGACTGGGTAAAAAAAAACAAAAAACTAAGTACATTTCATGACATGGAAGATTACAATATATTAAATTTCAGACTAAATGAAACACAGCCATGCCCAGGTATGTATGGGCCATCAATATCTAGTTTAATGCAGTGACAGCAAAGTGGAAGATTGGAGGCAGAAATCCACAAAGACACCCTTACTTTTCCTCTTAAAGAAAATTTTTGTGATCTACAAAGCATTAAACTGCCAGGCCACCAAAAAAGAACTGGGCCCAGCCTAGATCTGAGCAGTGCAGCTTTCCAGGACCTCAGCACACTGTCTCACCAACTGAAGTATGCAGGTACTACACAAAATACATAGGAGGAACCTGTCACTTTGGCAAAGCGATTCTGCCAGCAAGGAGCAACAATTTGATAGCTGAGATAAATACCTCTAACGCATACAAATAAATGTGATGGGTTATTAAGGAAAGTTTAAACATTGGCTACTGATACATGAGACAGAACTACCAAAACTACACAACCCCAGAGTTCCTTTGTCACTCACATAACAATGGAATTTATTATTCAGATTCAGGATGGAAATCTTTTTTTTTTTTTTTTTTTTTTTTTTGTATTTTTTAGGGAAGGGTCTACAGGGTGTTCAGGGTCTCACTACTAGATTGGACTCGTAGTGATCCACCTGTTTACAGCCTCCCAAGATCTGGGATTACAAGTATGCACCACTACCCCAAGTCTCAATTGCTATCTCACTGTGCCCCAGAGAGGGGCTGGTATGGCAGGCCTGGGGATTGAGCCCTCGAGCTCTGTGCCTGCTCTAAGGTGCTTTAATCCACTGAGATTTTTGGCCAGCTAGGATGGAAATCTTCACTTGAATAGGTTTTTGCTGCAATGAAGAGAGGTTGCATTTTGTCCTAAAATTTTTGGTCAGAGGCCTTTGAGGACACATAAGCATTAAATCAATTCTGAAAGACAAAATGTAATTGAATATTCCTTTGTGCATAAAATGGATAATTTAATCATTCACTCATTCATTCTTTCACTCAGCAAATATTTATTAAGTGCAGGTGATAAATGTAATTAGTAACAGTCCTACCAGCTAGCAGCTTAGAGATAGTGGCAAGAAACAGACACATGAACTGAAACCAACAAAATGTAAATATTCCTTAATAGAAAAGCCCACTCAAATTTAAAATACCAGAATCACCTCCTTGCTTTGTTGTCTCTATAATAATTAGCTCTCATCACCTGCCTTCCCTGGGTCAGGAGAAAGGTTCAGTCAATACCCATCCAAGAACAATGCAACTGAGAATCCTACAGCTCCAAACAGAGATTACAAGAAACATCCTAGAAGAAATCAAGTGTGGAAATGGCCAGAATGGGGATGTCCCCTCCCCCACTGCTTCCCATAACCCAGTTCCTCTTCAATGGAGCACAGGAAATAAACAATTTTTGCCTTAGCTGCTATTGGTGTAGAGAACATGCAAGTTAAACAAGGCCTCAGGAGAAAAGTCATGTTGGATCTTTATTCATGGTATGTGGTTAAACATGTTCCCATGTTGTCAAAGATTAAATAATTAGGAGAACATGATCAAGATCAAAAGGCAGCACCATGTCACAAGCAATTAGGAGGCTGCTTCAGCTGTGACAGCAAGAGATCCCTGCTGGTGTCATACCTGCTCCAACCAACCATGTGGGCTCAATATGAAACTGAGGTGAGGTACCTCAGAGGTTTTATTTGCATCTCCTTGGGGTGTGGGTCATCATTCCATAAACAGAAAATAATAGCTAAAATAAGAGGCACAAAGTAAGAAAAGATTAAAAAAGAAAAAAAAAGTCAGTAGCATATAAATTAGAAATCTTTCATTGAAGAAGCCCAATAAAAATGTTTTGCATGTCTTAAGATAGTTCTCCACTGGATATATTTGTCAAATGCTTTGCCATTTCTGTACATTTTTGTCAAGAAAGAAATATGTTGATGATTCAAGTGAGTTTCCCAAGTGATATCTAAATTCTTATAGCAGTATGAAGTAGAAATCTTTACTGTGATCCTCCCTGTTGACTGATTTTATGAATGGAAATATCAAAGCATGAACCAGAAAAACCTCACTTAAGAATTTCTTTCTTAGTTAAGTTTAAGTTTAAGCAGTGTGTAAACCACATGAGTTCATAAACTTACAAGGTTTTAACGAAGGAATAAATATCTCCATGTGGTCTGACCTGGGTACCAAGCAGTTCAAGCCCATATCTTCAAGTGACTATTTCTATGCCAAGGATCCTAGGAGTTGGGTTAGGCTGTATAGCTGGAGTACAGCATCTGTTGAGGGAAGAAAGTTGGACCATGGAGTGTTCTAGACACAGCCTAACCCATACACACAGGTTTGCTCTAGAACTGGCTCAGATCAGAAAGTCATAGACAGGTGACACTTTTACTCTGTATTATTCCTCATCACAAATATTAAGTAAATCCAAAGTCCAAACAAAATGCCCAAGATCCCCAGACCAGATTTCCTATGGCTAACACTAATTCACGTCAGCCAACCCACAGGATTCCTCCATCCTTAGAAATCCTGTTTCCCTCCACCTTCTTCTGCCATAGCAACATCTTCCACCAGCTTCAAAATAGCCTGCTTCTCCAACACTATATTATGTAGTGTAGTCATGATCTACACCTTCTCCCAGACCATCATTCTAAAATTACAGGGTGACTTCTGCCCAGGCCAGGTGTCCTGTGACCTTGGAATACATCCCTGCCAGTCTCACCTGCCTGTGAACTACTCACTCACATGTTTCTTTGAGCCTTGGTTAATATTGCTTATCCCTGCCTTAATCTTGAAGTACTGCTTTCCTGACTCTGCAGTACTAGAATTGTCTATAATTTCTGTGTCACTCTAGACAATGGCAACGCCCATGATTGTTCTCCAAGACTGCCTCTGTTTCTTCCACATATCCTTAAATGGAGCAAACTATAGCCTTGCCCTCCTTTATTAGCCTCTAGACTACATTGGCTGTGGTCTCTAGGTTGTCTTCACACTACAGGTATGATTGAGCCATTGATTTCAGAGCTCTTTGTAACACAATTTTATTCTTCCTCAAAGTGCACACCTGCCCAAGGGGTGCTGGAGTTGGACAGATCTTGCTTTCCTGGGCCCTGCTTTCTCTCTCCTATGGCTTCTCTCCCCTGGCTCTTCTCCCAAGGCCCACAGTCTACAAGACAGCTGCTTCAGTTTTGCCAGATACTTCACCTATCTGTAGCTCTAGCACAGATGCCAGACATAGGCCCAGGCCCTCAGTTCTGACTCCCTCACCTTTTAAGTCTGGGCTTGAGATGATCACAAACTTGACATAAATTAGCAGTGTAGTATAACCATTAAAACTGCCAGGGCTGTACTGACTTGCCAATCTTTATTTATGGCACCCAGGCAGAAAAGGACTAGATGACCCACACTCAGCACAGGATACATTGCTCAATTTTGAGAAATGCCCCTTCCAAAAGGACATTTGACTCAATGAGTCAAAAAGTAACCCAAAGGTGTGTGGATAAAACCAATACTGGTTAATGAAGAATTCAAGGAATGTGGATGTTTCAAAGAATAAAGCCAAGAGTAAGTGTGACTTGCTTTCAAAGAAAGGTGTCCAATCAAAGAAGTATTTTCTTAGTTCTGAGTCATGCAAAGCAGGATACAGTTCATGAATACAGAGATCACCAGAAAGTTGAGTTCAACAGTCACCCCTGTTTTATTTCTTTCTTGCCTTCTCTCTTGCCATCCTCCTCTTCCTTCTTCATCTCTTTGTTTTCATTACCTCTTTCTTTTTCTAATAGCAGAGAACTCCCTAAGGGGCTCTGGGAGTGATCTCTCTCCCTTCAGCTGGAGATCTCAGAGAAAAGCCTTGAAACGGTGCTTAGTTACTATCTCATTGCTGGGATATCTAACACCTGCAACTTAAAGGTGAGGTTTATTGTGCCTCACAGTTGATAGAGGATTCAGTAGTGGATTGGTTCCAAAGAAAAGCATAATGGAGAAGAAACAGGTCATGTCATGGAGCCATGAAGGGAGAATAAGCAGCATGTACTCTCCAAGCCACAACTACAGTGACCCATTAACTTAGTTTTTCTCTCCTGTGGTATACTCCCACCTTTAACAGACATTAACCTGAGATAAATATTTGGGATTTGTGCAAAATTAGCTCTTCTGTTTAACAGTTAACATGGCCTTCTAAAGGCATGTAGCAATATCATATGGCAGGTAGGATCAGACATATAGTGCCTGTGATTTCTTTCCACTTTGCAGTCTATACAGTCTCCCCAATGCAAGAATTCCAATTGAAAGAGGACTCCAGACTTTCTTTCATCTGGAAATTCCTCAACTTGTTTGCTAGTGGCCTTTGAAGGAAGTTATTGGGTGGTTATGCTTCTAATTCACCAGCTGATTCACTGATATGATCATAATTTGATGGCATTTTGGAGAGGTGGAGACTTAGCAGATATGGTATATGTGAAAGTATAAAGGTATGAAATGGTCATGAGGTTGTGATCCCTCACTTCAACCCATGCCTGTCCTGTTCTGTATCCTCATGATCATTCCTTTCTCCTATTTATAGGCACATGAGTGTCAGCACTCTGAGCTCACATGCAGAGACCAGGGTCTCATGTACCTCTAGAAAGCTCCTTGAGGCAAAGGAGCAAAGAGAAATACTTCTGAGTCACTTGCTAAATTCCTAGGCTCAGTGGGTTCTTCCTGACTGGAGGATACTAAATGAGAGGCAAGAGTTTGTGGTAGGGGTCAGAAGGTCTGTTGCCTGAAGGGCTTCTTATTAGGCAGTAGGAAGGTCCAGGCAGGTTGCCTCACCCCTGTGCAATTTTCTAGGGCCTTACTCAGGTACAGGCTTTCAGTTCTGCTTCCAAAGTCATTCTGAACAATGGAAGCAATTCCTTTCCATGATTAAAATCTTCTACTCTCTAGAATTAGTCCCAGGAAATTAGAACACCCATAATTGTAGGAGGCTACACAATACCCACAATATAAAGTAGAGTCATTTATGGAAATCACCACTGCAAGGTCTTCAACAATTTCCTCAGTAGCTTTTGTCCTATAACTTGAGGCCACTATACAGTCATCAAGTCTCCATAGTTCATAGTCTCCTAGTTACGCTGGTCTTTCTCCACCCAAAGGGAGGTGGATTAATGTCTGCTCTGTCAGTTTAGATTATAAGAGATTGAACAATTCAAGAGTCTTTCCTTTAAATTTTTGTATCATTAAGTCACAAAAAGAAAAAATCAGGATCATGTATTTTTATTCTTACACTTTCCATGTTTAAAATCTAGTAACAAAAGAGCTTTGTATGTGCATAGATAGTTTCCACTAAGGGACTGCCATCATTCTGCCTCTAAAAAGAGCCCATAGACATGGCTCTGCATTTTGCTTGCATATATTTTTCTAAAGAGCTTTGTATGTGCATAGATAGTTTCCACTAAGGGACTGCCATCATTCTGCCTCTAAAAAGAGCCCATAGACATGGCTCTGCATTTTGCTTGCATATATTTTTCTAGAACATGCTATATTTCACCCATGTCTATATTTTCTGTTTAAAAGAAAATGGGGATACTGAAGAGAAATTTCCATGAGCCCCAAAGATGCAGCTATCTGAGCCCTGAAACTGGGCCACCATTGTGCCCAAGAGAGCTGGTCACCTGGTAGCCCAGTCACAGCTGTGGTTCTGAAGAGAAATAAGGAAGGAAGCAGGCATGCTGAGGGGTCCACATTGACCTCAGCTTCCTCCATGGACTCTGAGTCCTGGAGACACATTCTGGAATGCTCCTGTCAGTTTTTGAGCTCTTCCAACCTGGTCACCTCATCCCTTCCTTTTCACTCTCCTCTGGAAAGTGGTTGTGTCGAAGGCAGTGGCTCTAGGACTGAAGTCCTGAGAAGAGTTGCACAGCCTGAGCTCCCTTTCCAGGTGTGACCAGTGTCACTAGAGGTGGCCGCCTCTCCAAATACTCCCATGACCCAAATCTAATTATAAATTTCTCTGCATGGTGAGTGTTCACTGAACTTTTGGCAAAGGGAGCCTGTTGCTAAGGAGCATGCAGCAACACTGGGCAAAGACAAGGACTGGTAGCCGAGACAAGGAGACACACAGCCACCAATGCACACAAATGTAAGATCATAAATTCTGCTTGGTACTAAAAGGAGTCAGTCACACAGTGCCATGAAGTATCACATCACTGAGTGCTCGCACCTGGAAACTTGAGGAGACGCGCGAAGTGTCAAGATATTTGAGCAGTTCAGCTTAGGAAGTGTGGGTGAGCAGACAGCAGTGTAGTGTTCTTTCTGCTTTCTCATGGGACCCAGTGACTCTGGCTTCTCCTTTAGGCACCACTCAAATGACACCCTAAGAGATGTCTACTGCATCTGTCCCAGCCCAAATCAGTTAGACATGCCTCCTGTCCTTTCCTCCATGTGGCACTTAACATGTAGACACTGGGTCAAGCCCTCTGAGAACATGGGAGATGTGGAGAAAAAGGGTGCAAAGCCTTAAAATGTAGGCTTTCTTAGAATGTTTATGAGAACACAGTTCAGAGCACTGCCATGGAGTTTGTAGCGTGGCATGACAGCTCACTCTGGGAGACTGAGGCAAGGGGATTATAAATTTGAGCCTAGTCTAGGCAAATAGATGCTTAGTGAAACCCCTATCTCAGTAAATAAATAAATAAATAAATAAATAAATAAATAAATAGACTGGGAGGCAGCTCAGTGCAAAAGCTCTGGGTTCAATTACCAGTGCCAATGTTTTTCTCTTTAAAAAAAAAAAAAAAACAACAACAACAACAACAAAAGCAGGTAGTTTGTTACCTTTCTTAAAGAAAGGGCCTATGTGTCCCACTGCAAGGTCCACCTGGGATGGGACCACCAGGGACAGTCATGAGGCAGGAGAAACACATGGAAGTTTATCACTGTTTCTGCAGGAAGGAACTGGCCAGCAGGGACTACAGCCTTAGGATCAACTATTTTCAAGGCTTTCAGCAGGATCTAAGTACAAGACTGCCCCTAGGTGCCTGGTACTTGGCCAAGGGTTAAGTCTAGAAGGGGAAAAGTGGCCCAGAGAAGAGGCTGGGGCTAGTTTGTGGACTGTACATCTTCCTGGCTGTAGACAGGCTGGCCTGGAAAGGGGCAGTGTCTCCCTCCAGGGCCAAGCATCAGAATAAAAATCGAGCAAAAAACATCACCTCCAGGGTTAACTGCTTAGACAGAGAAATGCTCAAGAAGCACGAAAGGCAATGGGCCTGAACCCACAAGAGAGGCAAAGGGTCATGGTTTCTTGGCAGAGGAAAGGTCTAGAATCAGCTCTAGAGGCACCAGCAATGAGTCAGGGATCCAGGGACATTGAGACTGAGGAAGCAGAGAAAACAGTGAAAGACAGGCAAAGGAATGGCCAGGAAAGTGAAAAGTAGTTCAAAATTGCTGAAACTTAAGGTCAGAAGAAAAGGCACTGATAAGTGCTAAGACTGGCTGTCAGTATGGGAAGACTGGCTTCACCTGAGGGGCAGTCTCAACAGGCAGGACTCCGCCATCTGCCTCGACCCGGGCCCACATCCGCCCAGCCAGAGCTACCAGCCTGAGACAGCAGAGCCCACTCCGGTGGCCTCCTCGATCCCTCCCCCAAGCCCTCCGAGTGAGTGGGAATTTGCATGAGTTGCCCAGCTTCCCAGATCAGTGAGTGTGTGGTGAGTCTGAGGGAGAGCCTTTGGCTTCTTCCTGCACTCGCTACCCGGATCCCCAGGCCTAAGCCCTCCAAGTGAGTGACCATCCTGAGAACTCAGGGCCCACTCACCAACAACTCCCTGGATCCCTGCCACAAAGCCTGCTGACTGAGTGGGAATTTCCCTGACTCCCTGAGCATCAAGGTTCGGTGAGTGTGTGATGAGTCTGAGGGAGAGACTTTGGCTCCTCCCTGTGCTCTGCACCATCCAGAGCCTCAGGCCCCAACACATCCTAGCCAGAGACCTACCTGAGACACCCCAGAGAGACCTACCTGGAAACTCCCCATAGCCACTGCCCCCAAGACCACCATGGGAGCGAGAAATTATGGTGACTCTCCTGGAACACGATACATGCCCTCCCAGCCTGGTAAGTGTGAGGGAGAGCTTCTGCACTCCCCAGTGCTAACCGGATGAGGGAGCTAACAGAGGAGAATCACAGGAGCTGCAGCAAAAGGAACTGAACACAACAGTGAGATCCAGGCCAGGCATAACTGGATAATCTCAAACTTAATAGACTGGCATCTGAATCTCATTATGCACTAAGGCTATAGCTGCACCAAAGCTGTACACCAAAGGTCAGAGGTCACCACTATACAAAATGACAAACACAAGGACAAAAATGCATTCTCAGGTTTCAAGTCCACCAATAAGTGCAGAGGAAACTACTAAGCTGAAATTAATGAACTAACAGAGACAGAAGCAAAGGAACAACAGCAGAAAGGTATAGAGAAACTCAGACAAGAATTAATGCCTGAAACACAAAAGAACTATTTGAATACATAGCATCTGAAACAAAGAATTAAATCCAGAAAAATCTTGGGGAAACCCAATGATCACTCAGAACAAGTGTAGAGAACACTATTCCAGCCGAAATGTATAAATTAACAGCGTCAGAAGCAAAGACACAACAGCAGAAAGGTCATGAGAAACTCAAAGCAGAAATAATTTCTGAAATCAAAAAAGAATTCTTTGAAATCGTTCCTTCTGAAATACAGAGACAAGTCTGGAAATATACACAGGAAACCCAACTTGGAAGAAACTCTGCAGAAAAAGAATTAATAGCTACCTCTAAAGAAGACTTGGATAAAAAAAATAAAGGAGATCAGAAATATGACAGAATCCTGAATGAGCAATACAGAAAAGAAATAGAATGCATGAAACAGAGTCAAACAGACATAGAAGAACTAAAAATATCAATCACGAGTCAACAAAACCATCTGAGTGAAAGTGAAGACAGAGTTTCAGATCTAGAAGACACTGGTACAGCTAGTAAAAGCTGAAAAAGGATCTCTTAAAAACGAGAATTCGGGAAAAAATAATCCATCACCTGCAAGATGACCCCAAGATAAACAATGTGAGATTAATTGGCATCAATGAGAATGAAGGAATCAATACAAATGATATAAAAAGAATATGGGCACAAGTAATCGCAGAAAACTTCCAAAATATGAAGAAACAAACCAACATTCAGGTAAACAAAGCATAAAGACCACCAAATAATTTCAACCCAAGTAAAAACACACTGAGACATATAATAGATAGGGTACCAGAAATCCAACACAAGAATAATATTCTGAAAACTGCTAGAGAAGCAGCAGAACACATTCAAAAGAAAACCCATCAGAATTATAGCCGACTTCTCAACACAAACCATGAAAGCAAGGAGAGCATGGAGAAGAGTTCTTCAAGTGCTGCACATAACCAAATTCCAGCCCAGACAATTATACCCTGCAAAACTCTCTTTCAAGTTTGATGGAGAAGTGAAATACTTTCATGACAAAGAACAAATAAAGAATTTCACGATGAAAAAGCCATCCCTACACATGCTACGGAAAGAGGATCTAGAGACAGACTGCAATGTCCAGAACTCCACAAATGAGAATGGAAGGAACCCACTAAACAGGACAGACAATTAAACACAGTATACAAGGGAATAAACAACAGCAGGTAAATACCATGACAAAATAAGTCAACACATTTCAATTATAGCCATCAATGTAAATGGACTCAATTCACCAATTAAGAGAAATAGACTGGTACAATGGATCACGAAACAAAATCCAACAGTACGTTGTATACAAGAAACACACTTAACTCAAAAGGGCATTTATAGGCTCAAAGTCAAGGGATATAAAATAATACTACATGCCCCAGTAGCTCAGAAAAAAACAGGAGTAGCAATTCTGTTCTCAGACAGTCTCAATTTCAAATGAAGAAGGATCAAATGACACAAAGAAGGCCACTATACGTTGGTCAGGGAAAAAATTCAAGAGCAAGAGGTAACACTCATAAGTATCTATGCACCAAACACAGGAGCACCCAAGTATGTAAGACAAATCTTAAGGGACATGAAAAACTTATTGTATAAGAACACAATCTTAACAGGAGACCTTAACAACCCCCTTATGGCAAAAAGATAGATCAACCAGACAAAAAAAATAGCAAGGTAGTAGCAGAACTGAGCCAGAGCTTGGAACAAATGGACCTGGCGGACATATACAGAGTGTTCCACCAACTACAGCTGAATACACATTTTCTTTCAGCTGTACACAGGTCATTTTCCAAAATAGATGACATACTAGTCTAGAAGGCATGCTTAAGTATATGCAAGAAAACAGGAATTATCCCATGCATATTATCTGACCATAGTGCAATGAAACTGGAAACAAATGAGAAAAGAAACCAGAAAAACTCACTAAGTTCATGGAAATTAAATGACACTCTACTCAGCAATCAATGGGTCACAGAGGAAATTAAACAAGAAATTCAACAATATCTACAATTCAATGAAAAGTCAAGTACAACTTGCCATAATCTATGGGATGCAATTAAAGTAGTTCTTAGAGGGAAAATCATAGCTATGAACTCACACATTAGAAAAACAGAATGGGAACAAATAAACACCCTAATGTTGCACCTCTGACATGTAGAAAAAGAAGAGCAAATGAAACCCAGAGTGCAAAGATGGGAAGAAATCATAAAGATTAGATCAGAAATTAATTCAATTGAAATGAAGAAAACAGTTCAAAGAATCCACAAATCTAAAAGTTGGTTTTTTGAAAGACTAAATAAAGTTGATAAGTTTCTACTCAACCTCATCAAACAGAGGAAAGAAAAAATTCAAATACAAGCAATAAGAAATGAAAAAGGTGAAATCATCACAGACCCGATGGAAATCCAGAAGACTGTCAATACTTAATTCAAGAATCTTTATGCTCACAGACTAGAAGACACAGATGAAATGGACAGATTACTAGAAAGGTGAAAATTACCAAGACTGCACCAAGAAGATATAACAACTCTCAATAAGCCAATAACAGCCAATGAAATATGAAATATAATAAAAAGCCTACCGACAAAGAAAAGTCCAGGTTCTGATGCATTCAGGGCTTAATTCTACAAGAAATTTATAGAAGGCATAATCCCTGCACTCCTCAAACTTTTCAATGAAATTAAAAAGGATACAGTTCTCCCAAAATCATTTCTGGAGGCAAGTATTATACTGATTCCAAAACAAAGGAAAGACATAGCTAAAAAGGAGAACTACAAGCCAATGTCTTTCATTAACATAGATGGAAAAATACTAAATGAAATACTACCAAATAGAATACAGAAAATCATCAAGAAAATCATACACCATGAAAGGTAGGATTTATCCCAGTGATGCAAGAATGGTTCAATATTCAAAATCTATAAGTATAATACACTATATTAATAGACTGAAATCTAAAAGCCACATGATCATCTCAATTAATGCAGAGAAAGCTTTTGAGAAAGTCCAACACTCATTCATGTTCAAAGTGCTATAGAAAATTGAAATAGATGGACTCTGCCTTAACTTGATAAAAGCCAACTATGACAACCCAAAAGCTAATATTATCCTAAATGGGGGAAAACTGAAATCTTTTGCTCTTAAATCAGGTACAAGGATGTCCTCTATCTCCTCTCCTATTCAATCTAGCTTTGAAATCATTAGCAATAGCCTTTAGAAAAAAAAGGAGATATAAAATGAATAAGAATAAGTGAAGAAGTTAAATTATCACTATTTGCAGATGACATGATACTTTACTTGGAAGACCCCAAAAAATTCCACCAAGAAACTACTAGAACTGATAGAGAAATTCAGTAGCATAGCAGGATACAAAATCAATACTCAAAAGTCTCATTGCTCTACACAGATAACAAGCACACTAAAAGGGAAACAAGAGAAATAATACCTTTTACAATAGCACCAAGGAAAATGAAATACCTTGGAATTCTCTTAGCCAAGGAAGTCAAATATATTTTCACAGAAAATTACAACACCCTAAGAAAAGAGGTTATAGAAGATTTCAGGAAATGAGAAGATATTCCGTGCTCCTGGATAGGACGAACCAACATTGTGAAGATGGCCATACTCCCAAAATTGCTGTGCAGATTTAATGCAATCCCTATCAAACTGCCACCAACATACCTCCCATAGCTAGAGAAATCATTCCTAAAATTTATTTGGAAACATAAATGACCTAGAATAGCAAAGCCAATCTTGGCCAATAAAGACAAGGCAGGAGGCTTCACAATTCCTGACTTGAAATTATACTACAAAGCCACTGTGATAAAATCAACATGGTATTGACAATGAAATGGACCTGAAGATCAATGGAATACATTAGAAGACGACTCAGAGGCATGTATGATCACACTCAGACATCTGATCATTTTGACTTTAGCTTAGTGCATGGTGATAGAGCTGGGTCAAGTTTTAGTTTTTGGCATGCAGAAAGCCAAGTTTTCCAGCACCATTTATTAAAGAAGCTATGTTTCTTCCCTTGTGTATGTTTGACTCCTTTGTAGAAAATCAGATGGCTGTTCTGGGAAATGTTTTTCTGGGGTGGCCGGCCTGGAGCTCTCTCTGGCCAAGCTGTGCTGGCTCTGGGGCCACATGGGGGAGAGGGAGGGAATCACTGGGAAATGTCTCTCCGGCACAGTGGGCCTGTGGTTCTACACTCACTGAACTTTGATGCCCAGGGTGTCGGGAAAATTCCCACTCAGTCAGCAGGCTTTAGGGCAGGGGATCCGGGGAGTTGATGGTGAGTGTGTCCTGAAGTTTCAGGCGTGTCACTGGCTTGGAGGGCTTGGGGGCGGGGATCCAGGTAGCGCCTGCGGGAAGAAGCCAAATGCTCTCCCTCAGACTCACCACACACTCACTGATCTGGGAAGCCTTGTGAGTCATGCAAATTCCCATGCACTGGGAGAGCTTGGGGTGGGATCTAGAAGGCCACAGGAGTCAGCCACAGTCTCAGTCTGGTCTCTCTGGGTGTGGACGGGAGGAAGATGGTAGAGATGGCCCTGCCATCTCAGGCCAGTCTTTCGGGCAGGGTGGGCAAGAGCAGAATAGAGGGAGATGGTAGAGAGTGATCAAGGAAGACGGTAGAGCTGTCCCCTCTGATTAAGAGGCTAAAACATTGTAGGGTAGAGACTGGAAGGAGCCACTGGTTTGCACTTACTGTGGAAGCATTTCCCAGTCTTAGGCTCCTCTGCTCTGGTTGAACATAGAAGAAAACACCAACATTTCCCATCCTATTTAATCAGGTATCTATGATTCATAGTTAAAATTATTCTGAAGTGATGCACCAGACAACCTAATCAGCCACTGGTACTTGTATGTCTAAATACAAAGGGTAACAAAAGAGTAAGTGGTTATACATTCATAAAAAGTGTGAGATACACAATCATGGAGAGAAACACGAAAGGACATATAGGACCTTGAAATAATTTATTTTGTGAGAATCGTCAAAAATTAATAGTTTTGAAAATTTTCTCACAACAGCAATGGTGTACTTTCAAACTGTAAAAAAGGGGGTGCATAGTTTTATTTTCCTTTGTAAATCCTATTTTTACTGCAAGACTGGTTGTTGTAATTTTTTTAATTTGGTTCTTTTTGGAAGTGTTTTGGAGCAGAACTGCTCAAGAGAATTCCTAAGAAAATGGGAAAAACAATGTCATTTCTCTGGACTCCCTTGAAGAATTGGATGAATTCAGTTTTCCTTTTATTCTCAAAAAATATTTTTGAACTGAAGCAAAGTATGGAAAATTTGTATGAACCATTTGATACTTCAATAGGCGAGAAACTTATAAAAAATAAACTGTACCCTGAGCTTTTAGGGATAAAAGCTGCAATAAAATGATTTTTATAGAAAAGCAAACAATCACTGCTTTAAAAAAAAAAAACTTAAAGACAGAATGACATTGACATTTTATTAAAAGAAGAGTTCATCTGTATCTATTATGCATTCCCCCTATCCCCTAGCACTCTAGCTACCTTTCAGCTCCTCAGAAGATGACCAAACTTTGAGACAGGGCTGCCAGGATGCAAGTAAGGGGATTTGGATCATGGGCAGGGGCTCTGGTTAAACAAGAGGAGAAACAAGGGAAGCTCTTTGAAAAGAGACCAACACGTGAAATCTTGGGGAAAAAAGACCATCTGCAGTCCCCAGAGATAGAGCTCAGGAGAAGCCAACCGTGCTGGCACATGATTTCAGACAGCAGCTTCCAGATCAGAGACAAAACACTTTGCTGAGCAGCTGACACAACCTTCTACTGTCTCCTTCCTAGCCATGCAGGAAGAGTGATGCATTTCCTGAAGCGGAGACAGGAGAAGATACTGTCTCTGGAAGATTTTCTCCTCAGTCTTTCTCTGGGCTGTACCCCACTGTCCCTTGAACAAGATCCATATGGTCTTTCTCAGCTCTCATCCAACAGTAGTCCCTTGACTCAGAGGATTTCATAGATAAATCCAAACCAGCCTATAAGAATGCTCACCCCCTCCAGAGACCGCTGGGAGAAGTCCGTCTTGGTAAGGCTTGCCCTGGAATCCTCTTCTTCCTTCATTCAGAAGAAGATATTCTTCTTTCAGCCTGGGAGAGTCACGCACTTGTCCTCATGCCTTATGGTCTATATCTTCAGTACTCATTCTATCACTATCAAATGACTCCTCGCTATCCTCTGCCTCAAGCCTTCTTTCTGCTCCTTCAGTCAGGCTCTCTCCCTCCATTTCCCAGCCTACCCTGACTTCTTGGCCTACTCTGCCCTCATTACTTTAACTTCATGACACTTTTTGTTACACAGAAACTCCATGGTGCTGGACCCCACAGACACAGCCAGTCCATTCTCAACATCACTTTACATGTGTGACATAAAACTTCCTTTGCTTTCTCTAAAGCAATGATCCTCTGGTTGCCTCCAAGTGGCCTGGCTGATCCTTTTCTGAGCTGTGTGTGAGTTCATCAACTTCCACCTGGACACTTAATTCTGAAGTTCCTTTTAGAGTAAGTGTCTACCTATGCCCCAAATGCTACCAAGTAGGTGCCAAATATGTACCTGACGTCCTCCATCACATCACCAGATAACTACAGGTAACTTCAGCATAAGGATGAATCACAGTGAGTTTGTGACTCCTCCTCCCACCCCCAGCTTCGCTGTTGATCCTCGCCTGGGCTTATCAGTAGGCAATAATCATATATTACCTATACATCAGCCTTGGAACCTCCTTTTTCATCATCCCCAAACCCATATATCAGCAGCCCAATCAATTTCTCCTCCTGAAAGATGCATTGATGGAACTCACTTTCTTCGAGGGCTAGAACTTTAGGTTTTCCCCAGATATTCTAGTCTTGTTTCTCACCCTTCTTGATTTTCCTCACATGGATCGTTTTCCCACCCTCTTCAATCTGCTCACCTGAAAAATACACTTTAGAAGTACAACATCCTCTAAGTACCTCATGCCACATCCTCTAACATCCATCCTCACTATATTTTCATTGCATTTAGAATGAAGTCACCCCCTCCCCAACATGACTGTTATGACTTATATCTAAATCCAAATGGATTCATAGGTGGCAGTTTGGGGAGGTGGCTAGATGTGAGATGTATGAATATGTATTAAGGACATGTGTGCTAATTAAATTAGTCCACTGGTTAGTTTATCATAGTTCTGTGCGCACTCCCATTATGGGAGTGCATGGCACCATTCAAAGGCTTGTAGACTGGGCAGAGTATATATAAGAGAAAGCACTGCCTGCTTGCCTGCCATGCCATGGTCTATATATCCTTGGCAGTGCCTCTCCACCATGCCACTACCTTGGAACCAGACAACTCTGGGCTGAAGCTTCTACAAACCATGAGCTAATGTAGTCTTTTGCTCCTTTAACTCATATTTTGTCCCAGCGGTGAGAAAGTAACTGAGAGAATGACTCTCCAGATGCTACATAAAACAGCCCCAGCCTAATCCCTGACTGTTTCTTATCGAACCCATTTGGCTCCAGGGTAAGGAGACTTTATTGCACTCTCACAGATAGATGTATCTCTATTCTGTGATTTTAATGCTTTGTGTAAAGTAACAGCTTTAACTTTATTTTATTTATCATTTATGCATCTTCCATGAGTTTGTACTTGAAAGATTTTGTGTTTTGTTTTTTGTTTGCTTCACCAGAGATTGAACTTGGAACTTTGTACTTGCCAGACAGGTGTTAGCTACATCCCTGGAAACTTTCTTTTACAGGGACATCATCACAATGCAGCAGGTTTTGTCTTATAGCACTGAAACTGCCAAGTTTCTCACTTCAGAACATCACAAAGAACCCTCCAGAGTCACTCCTTATGTGTGTCTTTCTTAGCAAGATAAAATCATCTCTGCTGCTTCACCTGAGAAGGATTGGGGGGAAGTCAAGTGTAGAAGCAGCAGAGTAAATCTCACAGCCAATAATTTGAAAACCTAAATTATAAAAAGATACTCTGTTTTGACCTGGACATGGCATACCTTTGTGTGCCAGAGGTGTTGACACCTCAGAAAAGTGGCTCCAAGGGTTTCTGAAACAAAGGTTCACAGAGTTGTTGAAAGCAGACTTTCACACTATGCCAATAAATTGTGTCCAGATCTCACTTTACTGCACACAGTGCAGCTGAGCAGTCACAGCTCTCATTACTACATTTGTGAACATATCATGTTTGCCCACAGATCACCGTATTACCTGTATTTCTCCATTTCATAGAAGGTAGGCAAGCATAGCTGGCCACTGTCCTACCATCTCATATGTTCTCTTATGCATCTTCCCATGGGTCCTTTACCAATGACAGGAATAATGCAGACACCCAAAATCTCCAACCAGAGGCAGCCTTGGGTGCATGTGGAAGTCAGCCCAGCAGACCAAAAAGAAATACAAGCATTCAGATAATCATCTTCCCACTGGGGGTTTGGAATGACAGTCACACCGACCACTACGGCTAGTTACATCATTACATTTTTTCTACTCAGCAGACATTGCCAAGGAAATCCAGCTAGCTGAATTTTAATATTTTAGTTTAACAATGCTTTGAGCACTGTCAGGACCTAATAATGTATGTCTGCTCTTAATGTCCAATAAGCCATAGCAGAAGGGTGAGAAGATCTAGACATTCAATGATTCTGCTCTTCTAGAACATCATATCTCGAGAAGGGCCATGGAGCTCCTGGATCAGCAGTAATGGGTCTTGCATGTTGCTGTCCCTTCTATGAAATATTGAAGCTTCTTCTGGGAAGATATGGCTATGAGATATCCTGGCCAAACATTAGATTTAAAGCCAACAGACTCAGGTATGAATGTGGACTCTGTCCCTTGTTTAGAAACTAAAATCATCAGGTATGAAATCTACTTGCAATTTATTGTCTACCACATAAGTTAGATCATGCTGTCAAGAGAATTCAAGATTTAAGTCTAAATTTTGATCCCTTGAGGATATTATTTTACAAGAGTGAAATTTACATCGATTCCTATAAATATCAAAAGCATTCACTTATTCCTTCAACAAGGATTTCTTGGCCATCAGCTATATATAAATTTCTGTTCTTGAAATTAGAGTACATGAACAGCTGGGGACTGGAGTAAGGAAGCCCTAATTTATAGCATTGCCAGGTATGATGGTGTAAATTTTCCCATCATGGAGAACTTCTAACTATCCATAAAATGCTGTACACAATTAGGTGCCAGTCTATCATCATGCACTAAACTAAAGTCAAAATGGATTAAAGATCTAAACATTAAGACAGAAACACTAAATCTCCTGGAAGAGAAAGTAAGTGCGAATCTTGAGGCCATAGGGGTAGGCAGGAAGTTCATGAACAAAAACCAAACTTCACAGAAAATACACCAAAGAAACTTCAACTGGGATCTCATCTTATGAGAAGTTTCTGTATGTAACAGAATTCCAATGAATCTGGAAAAAATATCAAAAAACAATCACTCAGCCAAAGGACTTCTAAGTTATATAAAGAACTAAAAATTTGACCCCCAAAACTTAAAGACCCAATCCTAAAATGGGCATGTGAGGTGAACATACATTTCTCAGAGGAAGAAATGCAAATGGCAAGTAAATACATGAAAAAATATTCTACATCACTGACCACTCAAGAAATGCAAATTAAAACTACCTTAAGATGCCCTCTCACCCCAGAAAGGATGGCTATCATAGGTAAATCAATAAATAAAGCCCTGTCTGCTCCCTCCTTGCTCTATTCTCCACTGAGATCATTCCTTGCAGGCGAAAAGTGGCCTCACTCCTCTCCCTCTCCAAATCTCTTACAAGAAGTTTTCAAGTTGTGGTAATCTTATATCTAAAAAGTAGCATAGACTTGAAATTATTTCTACTGTCATTGTAGTTTGTTTTTTTTCCCACTTTGCCCTTTGTGAAGCTCATGCATCCAGTCCTTCCCAAATTTTACTTACACATGAAGGACCAAAGCTCACTTAAGAACAAAAGCCCAGTCTTACCACACCTCCCAACAAAAAATCCTGTCCTCAAAATTATAAGTGACTGACTTTCTTTACTCTGATCTGGTCCAAAGCACAGGTAAACTTCCTTTCTGAAGGAAGGAGAACCTATTGTGTCTTTCTTGGGAAGCACTAGAGTGTGGTCCCAGTGCAGAGTAGGCAGAGGACAAAAGAGAATATGAGTTTTCTATGTGCCTTTCTCTTTCTCTGCACTTTGCATATGTGTGCCACAATATCTGGTGACCTCCACAGTGCTCTGAACATGGAAGGAAATATGAGGAGAAGAGCGAGCAGAAGGCCAAAGATGCCAAAGTTATAAGCTCCTCAGGCACGGCCTTAAGGCAGTATTAAATATTTCCTGGACTTACTTTTTTTTAATATAGAGCAGTAAAACTAGGGGAGAAGATGAATAGATCAGAATTTTTGCCAGACTAGGAATTTGCAACTCACAGTATTTCCCATGCCCTACTTTACAAAACTAGGCATGATCCCCTGGGGATAAGGAGCATAGCAAACAACCTACATACAGAATGGGAACAAGTATGTGTCCTCATGTAAATCCAAGGAAAAGACCTTTGCAGGCTCAAGCTGTTCCCCAAAGCAAACATTAGATCAATTTTGGGCCCAAATCTTTCTATTTTTTGGACTGTAATAGTTATATGAATAGGTGTAATTACTTCATTCTACTCAATTCAGAACCATTTCTTGTGGCATCAGTGTGGATTTACAAAACATAATGAGATTAAATGATGATGTGGTGGTTTAAGTAATGATCGCTTGTAACACCCTGAACTGAATCATCAAAGTGCTGAGGTGGAAAGTCTACCTGATGCTTGTTGCCAATATATACAATGAGAACTGGAGGGTAAGATACTAGTATTGTTGATTCTCCTGGAGAAGCTTGTCATGTTGGCTTTCCTGATATGAACTGAGATTTTCTTACTGTCAGAGAAGCTTGAGTCTTTAATGTCATGGTGGATGGCTGCAGTACTTTTCAGAGGAGGTCTGGTCCTTACCTTGAACATTACTTCCTGACTCCAGAACAGATCCCCCAGTCTACTAGCACAGACCCTTCACCCCACTGGTGCATACTTTCTGGCTTTTGCCACTGATAATTGGTCCTCATGTCCTTGATACAGATTTGAAGGAGACATAGTTGTGTGCTCTTTGCCTGAAGTTGGGCTCATGGAAGGCATTATCATGGACTCTAGGTCTTCAACTGGACTCATGCAGGAAATTGTCATGAAATCCAGGCCTTCTACTAGGTTCTTTGGGCCTCTAGTGTATGCATAGATCTCCTGCACTCTTTGGGATCAACTCTTCAGGTGAATATTAAAAAGTAATCCTATAAAGGATATTTATTATATTAAATCTTTTCCCCTATAAGCCTTGACTACAACACATTCTAAGCATCAAGGTAGATTTGATGAGTAAACAAAGGGAAACCAGGAAACACAGTGCATGCATTTCCACTGCTACAGGCTCAGAGACAATCCACTATAACCTCAGCTTCCCTGCCTCTCCCCCTGACTCCTATGATAGGAAATGGAGAGTAACTGTAGCCACTAATTCCTATTCTGAACTATTTATTATGTACTGGTCACATCCAACCCTGGGCACTTTTCTCAGTCAGTAAGAGCCTAGTGGTGTGAACTTGAACAATTTGAATCCAAATATGGACCCATTATTTACTTGTTCTGTACCCTGGACTATAAAAGCTAGATAAACTGCAACATAAAGCATATCATTCAGAACATGGTACTGTAGGAAAGACTTATGGAAGATTTTCAAGTGGGCTCAAGAGATTGTTGGATAATTTTCCATGATGGAGTTACAGGGATTAGTTCATTCTGTAGGATATGTGCATTTGCTTCCCTTTAACTATTTTTCAACTCTGTAGACATTGAATTTAAACTATAGAAAACACCACTATACACATTAACGTGTTGCCTTGTTTGATTTTGGTCTTTCTTTATTTTACTGTATTTTTGGTTGAATTGTTTTTTAGGGGAGATTTATATTTTGGTTTTGCTACTTGAACTCAAGGCTTCCAGCTTGCTAGGCAATCATTCTACCACTGAGCCAAATCCCTAGTCCCTGCACATTAATGTTGACCATATAAAGGCATCATATGTCTCATGGAAGACAATCAATTATCACTTTGTGATATGGAACAAGTTCACATCAGTTTTAAATTCTTCTTAGCATTCCTTAACTATGAATGTGTGTCTGTTTGACTTCTCATTTGAACTACCTCTAATAATAACTTGTGGGTTTCTCTATTAACATATTAAATAAAACTCTACTTGTTATTTTATGAGTCTTGATCTTATTCTCTTTAAAGTTTATTCTTTCATGGTAGCATTATCACTATCATTTTTCATTTAATTGTGCACTCCTTCATGAAAACAATATTGTCCAGTAACCAGCATGTACCAGGCAGTTTATACTTTACTTCAGTGCACAGAAGTTGGAGTATGGTAGTAGAAAGCTACTATTTGTTTCTCAGTGTTTTAGCCATAAATATTTTCCTACTGTATTGGACAGTCACATTATTCAGATATAAGCACACCTTCTGAGAGTTCTCATAACAATAGAAAATGGCTCCTCTTCTTATTTTCAAAAGATATAAAGAATATAGAAGGTGTTTTATCACCATTTCACTTTTTTATTCCTATCCATTTTTTGACTGAGTGTCCTTTTATTCTGCCCACACTAACTGAAGGGAAGGTTTTTCTCTACTACAGACATATTAGAAAGTACTACCACATAAGACATTCTATTGAGAATATCACATTGCGTTCAGATGAAAAAGTTACAGCAAGGTTTCTCTTGTCTGTTTGGTCCCTTAAGATTTCAAGCATGTAAAAGAAAAATGAATGCAAAGATACAGTGCTGGGGATTTATGTACAATTGCAGTTCTCTTCTCAACTCATATTTCACAGGTGAGTCAAAATGAGCCCATACTTGCCTTGGTAACTCAAGTTACCAAGAGAAAACTAGGAGTCCTGGCTTAAGGATGAATCTCCTATTCATTGAATACAGCCCTTCTCATAGGGTGTCTGCATGGTTTGCTATCATCTGGAAGAAATCAGCTGACTATTCTGTTCTAATACTGAAAGCCTGGTGCACAGAGGGGACCAAAAGCCCTGGATTTAGGAAAACAGCCTGAACAAGTTCAAGTGGGATGTGGCTTTCAGACATCATCCTAAACATATCCTGGCCTTCAAGAACTCTAAATGCTCATCCTAGTGGAGTTATTTTAAATCAAAGGCCAGTGGAATGCCCACAGCTGCACAAGTAAGGAACGCCTAAGAAAATAAATACTAGTTAGAGGTGATTTAATGCAGTTAACTGCAGTGGGTGGAGGCTGGAGGCAGTAGCTTTTAACAAGTTTTATTTGAAAGACTAACTCAGTGTGGTTGTCACGACAGTTGTGTTTGTGGCTGAGGCTGTATTGCTAACAGATGGAAATCTGGCAGCCTTTCCTAATTCAGGCAGACACTCCACAGAAGGAGTGACCAGGCTAAGTGATTCCAACATTAACCTCACACAAACTGCTCTGCCCCAGGTTAATAAACAGAATGTTTTAGGACTGCTCTGGTAAAAACAACAGCAGAAAACTTCAGCTCTTCCTCTCTTTTCATCTCTTTTCACCCCCCTGAGAGTACATTAAAGAAGAAAATATGAAAATTCCTCTGCAGAGAATCATTGTAAAAGAAAAAGAGAGGTTTTGGAAGTATTCCCCATCTGCTCTACCCTGTGAGAACATAAGTCATGCACCAACCACATCCAGTCCTCCAGAAAAGGAGGAAAAAGCCAGTGGGACACTGCTGGTGGCAATGTGGCATTTAGGGAAGCCTGTGCCAGAAAAGAATTCACCATTCCATCCTTGACTTGAGAAAATCAGTTTTAGAGAACTACTGTGCAGTTCAAACACACACAAAAAGTAAAAACAGAACAAAACAAACAAAAAATCCCTATGAGAAAAACCCTCCATCTCTCAAATTGAAGCATTCAGTATGCTTTTAAGGCAGCAAAATTTCTTGAACTTTGCTGCATTTTAAAACAGAACATTATGACACATAGAGACATACACCCAAACAGAATCAGACAACCAACAGTGGAAACAGAGGGGAACACCCAGGATAGAGTTCTGGGAACTCCTGGTACACCCGTATGCAAATCATTTAGCAGTCATGTAAGCTGCACTGCCAGAAAAAATGAAGCCCATTTCTGTAGTAGTTTTACCTCCACACCAAGGTAACTGGCTGCACATCTCTCATCTAAGAACCATAGGCATGAGGGGTCAGAAGGCCATTTATACTCATATTGTGAAAGGGAAAATCTTCGGAAAGAGCAAGTACATATTCTCTAAGTCTCTCAGAGAGAATAGCAAGTCTCTCTGAGTAGAAAATAATCATACTTTTTTCTTTCCTTTTAAATAGTTTTGGGTAATTCGTGGAATGGCAATACTAATCATTGGAGCAAATGTATTTTCAAACAGTTCCCTAGAACACCTATATTTTCAAAGACTCAATAGCCATGCCTGAAGAATCTGCTGAATTTAACTATTTCTCAAGATGAAATTTATGAAGGATTTCTCCTTCTGTATAGAAAGATGCTGGCTAGCAGGTGGCCCAGGATATCTGCAAAGAATGAGATTTCCTGGAAAATCTATCAGGGAGTGTTGTTTTTTAAATCAATCACAAAGAATTATGCCAGCAAAGAAGAGAGGTGAATAAATTATTCTAATTCCATATATGGATTAAAGTATTTTAAAATATTTGCCAACAAAAATAAAGGCTGAGTGGTAGCAGGTGAATAATTTTGCCAGTATCATCTGTGTGTGGTAATTGAGCCACTTCCCTCTGCTCCCTTTGGATGGGGCTCCCGATCAGCACGCTCCTGATGACCTAGGGCATGGGCTGGGGTAGAGGGTGTTCTGCCAGCACTGGCTCTGCCTCCAAGATATGATCACGGGGACCGATAGTGGTTTATAATTTTAAAAGCCTATTTGATACGTGTTATCTCTAGGAAGCTCTACAGAGTAGAAAGAAGGGCGGGTTAGGAGGAATGTGTGCGCTGTCAGGTCCCTTTCTGTGAGGGCTCCCTGTTATTTGCTCCCCAGTCCCCAGGCTGCATCATTTCTTGTTAGGTCTGCCCCTCCCACTTCCCTTTGTTTCTGGGTTGATAATGGTTCAACATTTTCTGGAAATATTCAATTCAGTGTTTTGAATGGCTTCCCTCTACCCTGCCCATACATTGTAGTCTATTTTTATGAAATTATCCTCATATTACCTCCAAACTTGTGGGGTTCCTTGTTTCTTGCTGAAACCCTGGTTTAATCTTAGTACTACCTAACACTGATTCTTAAACTGGGCTCCATGATACTCCTCTGCTGTGACTAAATAGCAGAAGCCCATTTCAGTAGAAGTGAATGCCTTTACAGGAATTTATATCATGTGTTTTTCTGTGGAACAGAGCTTAAGTTTCAACAAGTTGATGAAGGAGTCCATGGCATTAACAATAAAAAAGGATCAAGTGAGCAGCTTTCTATTTTATTCTCTTCTCTCACTTGCCCTGTACTAAAAGCAGAACTTGTGGGTCTATATAGGCAGGAGCGTGAAGGATCATTTCCCCCATCATCATTTTCTTTCACAGTATTTCTCCCAGTACAAGCCTCTCACCTGAGTCCAAGATGAAGTTTTCCAGGAAGGTGAAAGACAAAAACCCAATAATTATTTTCCCATGTATCAAGAGTTGTAAATAGATCCTTCTTATCTTGGGAGAAGATTAAACATACAGCACAGTATAGGATAAGGAATAATCTGACATTCCAGAACAGCAACAAGGAGGAAGAGAAGACCTCTGGTTGCCTAAAAATTAAACATGCCATGGAGAACAGCACAAATCCCACCAGTCCATACTTAAAAACTTAATTGGCACAAAGCAAGTGTGTTCAAAATTTATTGCAATTTGTTGAAAAAAATTGCTCTTTCTTTTAGTCTTTTCATTACATACTGCTAAAGAATTTGTGAGAAGTTGAAGGATTCCACAAGGAATAACCAACTGCCAATTATGAAGACTTGTACCAAAAAAATTTTTTTTTCTTAAACAGTAGGAAGAAAAACATAATTAAACCAATACTTTCAGTTTTCATCGAAAAAAAAATAAACTTGTTGTCAAAGCCATTTGCTCAGAAATAAGTTCTCACTTGAAAATACGTCTTTGCAACTGGAAAGATTGGGAGAGGGACATGTGAGACAGACTGTGCTACTCAATGTTTGGTTATGGTAATAAATGCATGATATAATCAACCTATGAAGACAAAAAGTTTATTTTTGCTCACAGTTTTAGATGTTTCAGGCCTCAGTCCATTGTGTCTGTTGCTTTTGGGCCTGGAGATTCCATGCTGGGGCAAAGCTACTCAACTCTGGGATGCAACAATGAAACAGAAAAAAGGACAGGGTCCCATTTCTGATGACTGGAATACCTCTATAGTTCATTTTAATTGACTTGACTGGCTGGATGACACCTAGCAACTTAGGGATGTACACTTCTAGGTATGTCCATGACGGTATCCTCAGAGATAACAGGTATGTAGACCTGTAGACTGAAAGGAGGAAACCTGCCCCAAATGTGAGCAGCACCATCCTGTGGCTTGTGGCCCACATGACACAAAAGCAGGAGGAAGACATGACTCACAAGCTCAGATCTGCTGAAGTAGGTTGCCTTTTGCTGCTGACATCTGTGGACATCAACCACAACTTCTTTAGCCCTGTCTGGTAGACTCACCACAGCAACTCTCCAAGGAGTGTCCATATCTTCAGCCTTGGACTGGAGAATCATTCTTGAAATTTCTTGTTCTGTGGCTTCACATTTTTGGGCTGAACATCTTTTGGAACCACTAGCACTCCAACAAGCAGAGGGACCTTGTTGAACTCCCCATCCTCTGGTCCTGTAAGCCCATTTAACAATTCTAGATAGATGATAGATAGATAGATAGATAGATAGATAGATAGATAGATAGATAGATAGATAGATAATAATGATGATGATGATGATGATGAAGATGATAGATAGATAGATAGATAGATAGATAGATAGATAGATAGATAGATAGATAGATAGATAGATAATAGATAGATAGATAGATACCACTTCTTTTCCTCTAGAGGACCCTAATAAATACCATCTCCCACTAGCTATCACCCTTTTGCCCTTTCAAGGTCTTCACCACTACCCTACAATGCCAAGCTGGAATCCAAGCCTGCAACTCAGGGACCTTTAGGGGATGCTCAACAGTGTAACTACTGCAAAAGGGCAGCTTCTTCACCTGTACTTCCAGCACTCTTTTCACCTACATGATGGGAGCATGATGGGACCACAGAACAGTGCTCGCTTTGCATTCCAGTCACCCATTTATCCTCCATATGTTTAGTTATAAATGTTCTCACCAAGTTTTCTCTCAACTTCCATGATGTCCCTTCTCCTGACTATTTGCCTTGATTTTCATTTGAATATCTCTTCTTCATGCTTATCCCTGACTACAGATTCAGTTCCCCAAATGTAACCATGTCATCTCACTGTATTTCCTTTATTTAAATTGTTTTATCCTTTTCTGAGACAGGATCTCCTAATACAGTTCAGACTGACCTGAACTCACTTTTATAGTCCAAGCTGGTCTCAAATTCACAATGATCCTCCTGCCTCCACCTCTTGAGTGCTGGGATTACAGATGTGCGCCACTATGCTGGGCTCCCCTGTTTAAAGGGATAAGCCTAATGATAAGTGAGCAAATGTTGTGAAATGTAATAAATTTCCTATTTTTGTTAAGCCATTGTGAATTGGGTTTTCTGTCCCTATGTTGCAACACAGCACTTTGATTCAAAGCTGCTGAGAAAATGACATAAATCTACGTAGCACTTACCACATCACTGTATGGGAGATATTGGTATTGTTTTTACTAATGTTAAGCTACACATAAAGAAAACAAATCCACCACTTAGATGATATGAGACTACATAGAATTAAATATTGTATGAGTGTAAGGTGTAGGAATTTTAAAAATACTGCCTTGGTTCACAAACTTGATTCTTTCCATGATTCTTGTCACAAACCAAGTTGTGTGAGAACTAAATTAAACTCAGTGGCTGGGCTCAATGTGAATCTCATGGGGAAATTTTGTTCAGTTCTTGTCCAGTTCATTTTGCAAACCAGAATCATAAAGAGAAGTGAGTTTGTGAATAGAGGTACTACTGTAGTAATTTTGTAGTCCTAGATAAATTTTGGCTTGCCAAGTTTGGTTTATGGGACACCTGCTCCTTAATAATGCTCTCAATTAAATTTCCTTTGGTTAGAAGCTAAATAAATATCATCAAGCTTCTTGTCTGAGGTATTCCTGGGCAGTCATTATGTTTGTTGGGTGGGGGTAGGAGGAATTTCAGATGCTTTAAAATGTATATATGAGCTCATAGTACCCAGACCATCACTTCCTTCTTTCTTCCAGGGGCATGTAATTGTAAAACATGCCCTCCCTGGTCCTGTGTGCATTTCATTCATTCTCTTAGAATGATGATGCCTTTCAAGTCTTCGAGTCTTCTGAATCTGGTATCTTCCAGTGCCAGATTCAGAGCTCTGTCTGTTATACCACTGAGACCACTCTGGATGGGGTTAGGAAGCTTTAAGGAAAATGCACTGAAGAAGCTTTACATGAGGAAAGGAAAATGGGGCATGTATGATACATGCTCCCTCAACAGCTCTAATCTACAGATACACAGAGCGGCACTGCAGAGGAATGCATTCCATGAGAGCGGCAACTCATTTGTTCAACCAATAGTATAGTGTGCCCACTGCTCACCAGTCACAATGCAGTTGTACATTTGGTTAAAAATATCTAAATTGTTCACCATGAACCCTCTGTAATTCAAATTACAAAAGCATTATCCTTTTGCTTGTGTTTAATTAAGTCATCATCCAAGTGAACAATTCGGTAATTTAATTTATGTAATTGATTATGAATCTATTTTTGAAAAACTTCCCCAGTTAATACAGATTAGAAACCTCAGCAACCTGGCATATCTCTAAAATCTAATTAATCAGGAAACCTATACAGATCCATCATTTAATATGTAAAATGCAGTCTTCCCATTCTATAGCACAACTCAATAAATCTAACATAGTTTATTGAAAAGAGGCTCTAGGTAAATGCTACACTACTACATTTAAACAGGTTTCTCCAGACTTAGTCGATTTAATTTCTGATGGAGAGGTAAGAAATATGGATTTCAGGAAAAGAAAAAATATATACATATTTGAATACTAAATTTATTGAGACATCATGAGATTAATTCAAGTTACCTTTGGCCTCTACAATTACAAGAGGTGCACAAATTGGTGGCCATTAGCTCCTAGACATTTGCATGGAAAGCTGCTGCTTAAATAACCTTGGTCACTGAAATTGCTGCACATACATTTTCAACTTCTCTAAGGGGTGGCAGTATATCAGGTTTCCTGTAATATGTGACATTCTTTAAGGTCCTCATATGAGGATAACACCATATGTTGAAAAACACATCATATTATTTTTCTTTTCCTGAAATGTGTACATTTTTTGATGGACTCTGTGTGTGTGAGTGTAAATTATTTATTTATGACATATTTTCCCATATAAGAACTCATTTTATGATCAATTTTATAAAGCCGTTCAAAACATTATTTTTATCACACTTAATGCAAACAATTACACATACCAGCACAGAGAGAATTTTAAAAAACAATGGAATGAAATACTGGTAGTAATTGGTTCAGTAAAACCCTGAACCAATGTCTGAAATCAGCTAGAAATTTACAAATGTGCTCCTATATTTTAAAACCTGTTACAGTAGCAGAAAAAAATTCAAATTTAATTTGCATTTTTTTCATTCCTGTGTTCTAAGTACTGCAGAGAAAGGTCAATGTGACTACATTCATGAATTTAAGAACTCTCATAGAAAAATTCATTTTCATGATAAGTAGTTCTTGCCTCCTACACATGGAAACTGACTATACACATTAAAGTGACTAAACATAATGACAACCCACAAAGTAATGCCTATCTGGTGATTTGAACAAGAAATGCATTGTCTTCCCTCTTTGAGCTATCAGTCTCCATGAGCAGAGCCAATGGCACTGAAGCTTTGAAGGACATGAGTCTACACAATGCAAAGTGCTCACACATTTATACAGTGGCCTGCCATTAGAAATGTCCTTACTTCTTTCAATTTGCTTCTCATTCCCACTCCACATGGCTATGTTCCCTCACTTAGCAGGCTGTTAAAGAACTTAACATAGCTCAAAAAATCAATCAATGGCTTTCCACAGAGAGCTAAAGACTAAGCTAAAGACTTTAGCAATACACACATGCCAATGTTTATAACAGGACAATCCATCATAGCTGCCATTTGTGTATCCATCAACAGTTGATTAGATAAGAAAATTTGTTATCTATGCATAATGGAGTACTACTCATCTATGAAGAGGGACAAATTCAAGCCATTTGTGGAAAAGAAGCGCATCTGAAGAGTACAATATTGCTGAAATGAATCAGTCGTTCAAGTTTAAATATCATATGTCATCTGTTATTTCATTAAGGCAAAGTTTATATAAGCAACACAATAAAGGATGGGTAGAAGAAACCTGGGGGAGGGGCCTCTCACAAATGGATGGGGTCCAGGAAGCTGAGACTGAGGAAAAGAGGAGGAAGTAAGTCAAATAAAGATGTTCCATGGCCAGGAACCTAATAACCTCAGTGAGTGTAAACACTATATGACATAAACATGAGCTAAGAATAATAGTATCAATAGGAATGAAAATAGCTACAGGGATTTAGAGGCATAGTAAGGGAGGTAGATGGGAAGAGGGAGAGGGTTTTAAAACAAAATAAGCTGTGCTACATGCATGTACCCACAAGATGATTATAAACTGCCTGTACTGAAAGCTGTACTAATAAAACAGAAGAAATCTTTCTTAAGAACAGAATATATATGTCAGATTTGTGCCTTGATGAATATAAATATATAAATGGTTTTATCATTGTGCATGTAACTTTAGCTATGGATATATAAAAATGTTAGATTTATAACATTTTAAAATATCTACAGAACTTGCAATTTTTCTAAATGATTAAATCAGCTTCAGTCCCCACCAAAGAGGGATATAGAAAAGTTTGAACTCAGAAATATATCTAAGGCCTTATGCAGCCTCGAGAATGAATTTTTTCCATCGAAAAGTAAGAATTTTTTCTGAGCATTCACAACAACAAAAACCAGAAATTGGGCTAAGCCAACCTTTCTGTATTGGATTCCTGTGATGTATAAGACAGCACATCAGACAGCACAGATTTTATCCTAGTAATAAAGTATGCCCAGAACCGTAGTTTGGCGCTCTCCATATCCCTCAGCACTACTAGTTCTTCAGCTGAAATGGACTAGGAAATTATATGAGATGGAAGATGTAGCAAACCTGAGAAGAACTTTAAAAAGGAACTTGTTTTCCATTTCAAGAAATGTCAGAAATGTCTATCTTTTGTAAATATATAGGAATAGCCAAGCAACATGATGGGGAATAGGTTAGTTCCCCAAAAAATGTATTTTTGATACCTCTTAAAGATCAAAGGTGATCCCAAATGACTTCTGTTTTATGTGTACTTTTATCTAAAGTAAGTGTTTAAACCATATACATAGAACTAACAACTAGTACTTTGATATCTGTAGCTCTTGAGAGAACAAAGATATTTTGATGCTTAATGCAGTAGGTCCAGAAGAGTGTGCTATGTGTAACACACGTGAACACACACATTCCATATGATGAGTGTGAGCAATGCAGCCTGTCAAGCAGTATAAAATAATTTCATGATTTTATCCAGAGAGAAATATACTTATGCCACATTACTTTTAAAAAATAAGAAAAAAAAAGTAAACATTATGATACATTCTCCATATTCTCAAATGACTGAAGAGAAGCCTATTGAAAAACAGATTTCTGACACACAGATTGAAAGTCAAGGGTAGCCAGAGCTCTTAACTTCATTTGGATAACCAGTCTGTTTGGAAAAACAACACAGCAGAAGAAAGGATACCCTCAGCCAGGCTTGAGAGTGAACTGCTGAAATTCCCCGACTCAGACTCCTTTCTGAAAAGGTCAGTGATCAGACAGCTGGCTGTGAACACAGACAGGGAATGTGTGAGCACAGGGTACCAGGCTAGAAGTCGCAGACACTTCCACCCAAGTCTGTCCCCCAAATGTAGGTTACAGACCTCATAGCATGGTCCTTACTTTTCCTACTTTTTGTTGTACTTTGTCAAAGAAAGAAAAAGCGAACAGCTATTTTTTTTTTTCACTTTTCTGATACTCCTTTTGACAACATTGCAAAGAAATGGGTGGCATTTTATTTCTCTCTGGAAGATTTGCATGAGTCCCTGGGCCCAGTCCTCACATACACACATAGATTGGCTTTGCTCTCCTTGTGCATAGGTAGCCATAATCAATAGAAACACTACTGTGTCTCGCGCTTCTTCAGCCAAGCTTGGGGTCCTCATCCACTACAGTTCCTGGCTATATTCCTCACCTCCTGCATCCTCTCCAACAGCAAGGCAGACTGCCAAGATCTTTGCCATTTTAGTGGCTCAAGGAGTCTCCCAGATAGTGTTCAGACTGAAAGGATGACCTCACAAGAAATTTATTTTTCCTTTTTGGTCTCAATTTTGAGAGTCAGACACAGACTAATGTATTTTTTAAGGCAGGCCAATGGAAATGGAGCTGTTGAACCAGCATAGAAGACTCTGACAGCTCTGCAGCTCCAAACAATCTGTGAAGGGAAGAAAATATTTAAAATTGAGTTGATCTTCATCTAAAAGTAAGACGTAAATTCTACCCTGCATAGGTAAAACCTTCAACACACCAAAATCAATAAATTCCAAGTTAAGGCTTTTAGAATAGCTGAATTCACATGTGGGTAGCATTTTCCATTTCTTCAGTGGGTGTTGCATTTAACAGCATGAGGCAAACACAAGGTCACTAGGCCAGCTACTGACGTTTTGACTTCAGACTACTTGGGTCTGCACTGTGTTTGTCCTGCAGATAGCACATGCTTAGCCACTCGCCACACCATGACCCTCACCTGAACATTCAGCCTATGAGGGTAAGTTCTTTTAGACAACCCAGGACCTCAAGGGATCCACATCCCCAGCTCATAGATCCACTTTGCTTCAAAGTCTTGCAAACGGTATGGCTTTTCTTTCTCAGAAAACATGTGGAAAAGTTGAAATGCTAATGCCTGAGTACGCTGGGATATTTGAAGTGGTTAAGTTGACTTTTTATGGATCTTTGAGCTTTTATGGACTTTCCAGGTATCATCTCAGGCACTGAATTGAATTTCACTAGAAATATCAAGTATCAGGAATAGAAAATTTCATAATTTGTAACCTGATACTTTAACTGCTTAGTAAATACAATAGTTTAAAAAATAGCAGCAAGTTCATAACATCCCAGCTTTGAATTTCTTCATAAAAGTACATAATGTCAAGCATAGATATTGGATTCTACTGGCCTAGAAGAAGGAGACAATACACTTTCCAGGGAAAATTATGTTTCCTGCCTAAAGAAATTATGCACTAACTTTGAAATCCCTGGACTCCTTCCTCCTAAGCACTGGTTGTATCCCAGATTGATCTTGCAGTGGGTTAAATAAGACAACAAAGATGATAGTGCCATCTATGAGTGATCTGGCTGGCATATGTCACCTCTTTAAGTGAAGCAGAAAAGGAAACTTCCAACAAGCAAGGAGGGAAAGGTTTCAACTTTAAGTTATTCCTTCCTCTGAATGCTTCTTGCTATGAGCCAAGCCCTGATGAATCCAGCCAATAAACCTCAAGGTGATCTTAACTTCACTGTCTCAAAAATCAGATACATTTATTCAAGCCTTTCCTGAATGACTAAATACAGTAATCCTGGTAATAGGAAACAGCTCTGCCCAAGCTACATGAGTATTATAATATTGTCCAAAGGTTGGGCTCCATGCCTTGGGCAAATCAGTTCCGCAGTTAACTAATTACTGTATATTGAGCAATATAGCTTCAAATTTATAGGCCTTAAATTGTTTATAGATAAAATTGGGATAATAATATTTCACAGTTGTAAAAAAAAGAAAAGAATCAGAATCAGAATAGAAGGAGAAGGAGGAGGAAAGTGAGGGAGTAGTAGGAGGAGAAGGAGAAGAAGAAGAAGAAGAAGAAGAAGAAGAAGAAGAAGAAGAAGAAGAAGAAGAAGAAGAAGAAGAAGAAGAAGAAGAAGAAGAAGAAGAAGAAGAAGAAGAAGAAGAAGAAGAAGAAGAAGAAGATAAAAGGGGCTGGGGAGATGGCTCAGTGGAATACGCACTTCCCTGGCAAGCGCAAGGGCCTGAGTTCAATCCTCAGTTCCATAAAAAAAAAAAAAAATCACAGTTGTGAGGTCATATATACCAAGTCTTTGGCACACTATTGGCATAATAGTATCCCATACCCTACCACCTAGTGGAATGATGCTTCCTGAGGAGGCCAGAAATCTAGACTCTACTTCAATTGGTACATGACTACAATTATCATCTCCTAATGTTTTAGGCTTTCTTCACCTTTATCATGTGAGGACGTTGAAATAGTTAAAAGTAAAAATACTTGCCAAATATCTCCATACTGCTGTGTTATCTTTGAAAGTAATTATGCAGATCTGGAGATTTAATGGAAGAATACTAACAAATATGACTAGACTAAATGTTTGCCCCAAGAGGGCAGGAAAGAACCAGGGTAAAAGACAATAGTGGTTTTGTAAGAAGAAACAACCTGGTTAATTCCAGCAAGGGCAGTTTTTTCTCAAGACAAAAATAGCACTGTTCAAACACTCCACTGCAATTAGTGGACCAGTTTTCAGGTTTGCTTTATTATGTTGGAGAAAATGTCGTCACCAAGAAATCCAATATTGACAATGGCCCAGGAGTGGGCTATGAGTCCTTTTTACATGAGTCATTCATTTTATCATCATAAATTTGTATATATTATATACAAAGGTACACATTTTAATTGACTTTTTAGAATTAATTGACATAGTATATATGCACATTTTTTGTGTGGAACTGGGGATTGAACTCAGGCCCTTGGGGCTTGCTAGGAAAGTGCTTATTCTACTGAGCCATCTCCCTGGCCCTATATGTACACTTTTAACATAGCCAAAACATGTATACAAATATAGTAATTAAATTAGAGTAATTAGCATTTAAATCTCTTCTAGCACATTATTTCTACGAGTTTGGAACTCTTGAATACTTTTAGCTACTTTGAATTTTATTATAAATAGCATTGACTGTAGTTATCCCTATAGAGCACAAATAAGCAAGGCTTGTTACAATAACTGAGTCATCCATTGCCATAAAACATTCCCAGTGATGACAACAATATCTGAAATGGTTTCACATACAAGCAGTAAGAACTGTTTGAGAAATGCAGTTATAACTCTAGTTTGGATGGGCAGCTTCATTTGAAAGTAATAAGGATCCTAGAGACTGTCTTCTAAATTTCTTACTCAAAATAAAAGAGAACCAAAGGAACCTAAACTATCATCTCTTTTTATTATAATTTTATAGATAATTCTAAACAGAAATTATTTTTGTTCATCCTTTCCTTCCTGATTCATTATACAGACTTGAAACATTGGTTTTGACTCCTCCAAATTCCAAAAATTTTACTAAATTCCTTTCTCCTCCTTTTTTGCCTCCATTCTAAGATAGGAGAGGTTAGAAATGAACTAGAAGAGGTTGCCCTCAGCAGCCCTCAAAGTGGTGGAAGCAACCTAAAATTATGTTCAATAACAGCATGTTTACAGAACAGCATATATACCTAATCCTATCTGTGTTGTCTGGACAGGTGATAAAGTCTCTTCCCTTCCTAGCCTGCAGGAGTCCAAAGGTCAGAAATCCGTTGCTGCTTTACTGATAAAGTCCACCAGTCTATTAATTTAAAATGTCATTAAAATGAATGGGGATTCCTTTCTATATGTTACCATCAGTGCTAGGTTTATAATACTAAAATATTCCAGCATTCTGATGGCTGGTTTTGGAACATGATCTACATCTGGAATTTGATTGATATTTTTGTTTGCTTTCAATAAACTTTTATGAATACATACATGTGTCAATCACAGTAATAAGCATTAGAGATGAAAAGAATAATAAAGATAACTACAGTCAGGGCTTCAATTACAGAGAAAGATTTTTTGCTCTCAAATGTTCACAGTAGTCATTACAGAACTTATAAACACTTCATAACAATACGTCATAGCAAGTATTATAAGAAAGGTAGGAGCAGCACTTTGTGTGAATTTCCAAAGTAGAAAGCAGTGAATTCTTAAGAAGTCCAGACAGGACCTCATAGTTTACATAAGAGGTAACCTATAATAAAATTTATTTTCAGGAACAAAAAAGAACCACAGATCATGACCACATGAGAGTTATCAGTGTCTTCGAGGCTAGTGCAACATTTAAAAAGCAATTAATATAATTTATCACATTAATGGACTAAAGAAAATCATGTTTATCTTAAGAGATATGGGAAATGCATTTGACAAATTCTAAGTCATTAATGATGAAATCTTGTAGAAAGCTGAGAATATAGAGAAACTTCCATAGTCTGTTAAAGAACTTCTTCAAAAACTAGTAAGTCGCTAGTTTTAATGCTGAAAAAAGATGGATACTTGTCTCTATGATTAGGAAAAAAGCAATGATGCCTTCTCTTGCTATTCCATTCAGTTTCATATGGAAAGCCTTAAGACAAGAGAAAATAAAAAATATGTATGTTAAGAAGGAAGAAATGAATCTTTTTCATTTACAAAGGACATAGTGGATCTATGTGGAAAAATCCAAAGATTTGAGAAAAAAAATCTCCATATATTTCTCACATTTTAACAAAGTCTTAAAATGTATGGTTAGTATAAAACATTAATGATTTTTATCTATCAAATTCAAGATTTGAAAATAAAACACAATATCATTCACACTGACAAATAGCAAAAGAAGATATAAATAAACAAATGTAGAGATATTCTATCCTCATTGATAGACTCAATGAATTATTAAGATGTAAATTCTTCCCAAATTTATCTACCCTTTCAACACAATCTCAGTCAAAGTCCTAACAAATTATTCTCTGGAAATAAGTGGACTTACCCTGAAGTTTATGTAGATGGGCAAAATATCTGTCCTAGCAGACAAATATTGAGGAAAAACTTAGTCATGGCCCTGCACTACTCAACTTTGAGACTTAATACCAAGGTATGGCTTCGCAAAGAGCTAAAGACAATTAAGTGGCAAAAGATCTTTGTTTCAACAAATGTTGCTATAATAAGGTAACATTTATGTATGAATCAAAAGGCAAAAGAGAGAGAAAAGGGGAAGAAATAATCTCTGTTTAGATATAGATAAAGAAGGATCCTACAAAGCTCTTCAATCTTTCACAAAAATTAACTCAAAACTGGATCATAAACATAAATGTAAAATACAAAACTATATAACTTCTTGAAGATGATAAAAAATTTTAAGTGAATTAGTGTTATTGATGAGTTTGTAGATACCCTAAAATCATAACCCACAATAGAAAAATAGGCTGGCCATTTATAAAACCAAATCTCCCCACAGAAAGCAGTGTTAAAAGGCTGGAAAAAGTGAATTACCATAAGATATCTGCAAGACATACATTTGATGAAGGACTTGTATCCAAAGAGAGTCAAAGAGAAACTTCATTTCTCAATTTAAAAAAAAGTATAATCCAATTAAAAATAAGCAAAATAGAGTACCTGCATAACTGGAAGCCAACAGGTACAGCAGGCCCATTCCACCTGGTGGATCCTGGGAAGGAGCTGTGGGATCAACAGCTAGCAGGGCTGAGAGGGTCCACTCCACTTCAGCGGGTCTACCAGGAAAGAGCCATGAGTCCTGCAGCCAGTGGGGCATAGTGTCCAATTGGACTGGGATCAGCTGAAAGGAGCCAAACATAGCAACCTGACCCAAGGCAGGTGCTACCAGTGGAATTCCAATCCAGTAGGTCTAGAACCAGTGGGCTGAGACACACTGCTGGGCCCAGTCAAGCCCAGGCTGAGACCCAGAACTATAGGAGCATGCTCATGGCACAGAAGTGCCAGCAGGTAACTGGAGTGAGCTAGTGTGACTAGAAAACCACAGGTGCATAAAGGGGAGGCGCCCAGACAGAACTCAGAGAAACTAATTTAAATACAAATTGCCATTTTAAGATCTGATTTGTCATAGAGCTATAATGTTTTCACCTATGGTGTAAAGTATAAACCCACTAGTTACAAAAGTTTGTCAATATCTAAATTTCACTAGTTGTTATCAGTATTGTTAGTAGTACTACTGTAAATAGAAAACTGTATCTGCCTTAACCACATGTTTTCCCTTGGGTATTAATATCATTAATATCAGGAGGTGCTTGGGTAAAACTCACCAAAGCTCTGCACTAAAGGACAAAGGGCAGTTACAAATAGAAACCAATATCTCACTCTCAATCAATAGAGAAGGCAAAATCTTGGGACACACACAAAACAAGAATCTCTGACACAAGAAACATACTTAAAAAACAGACTCTTTCTTTTTCATCTGACTTCAATGATGCAGCTAACGCACTACCAAAATTTCACAAAAAGTTATCACAGAAGTCAAAGTAAAGAGTTCTCTGGGGGACAATCTCCCCATGTGCCATGACAGCCCAGCACCCAGGGCACACTGAGAGGTGGAACAAAGCTGGGCATGGTCTCATCCAGTGAATTACTGGGCGCACCTGTAATCCCAGCACTTGGGAAGCTGAAAACAGGAGGATCACTATGAGTCCAGTATGTGTAGTGAGACCCTGTAAACCCTATACTAAATACTATACTTAAAAAAGAGTTCCCCCAAGGGGGCCAGGGAGATGACCCAGTGGAATAAGTACTTCCCTGGCAAGCACAACAGCTGAGTTCAATCCCTGGTTCTGAAAGAAAAAAAAAAAAAAAAAGAGTTCCCTTTGAAATATAAAATGAAAAAAAGGAGAAAAATATATTCTCAGGCCCCAAGCCTATGTAGAATAAACCCAGAAGACATCATCAGCATAGAAGAAAGTGGAAGCAACACACCTGAAATCTCTGAAATAATACCAACTGAAGCAAAGAAACAACTGCAGAAGAGTACAGAGGAACTCAGGAGCCAGCCAAATAGCTCAGTAAATTAAAAAATGCCTTCTTGAACCCCTTGTGCTTGCTGAGAAGGCAATTGAGACTGGGCATGGTGGTGTACACTGATAATCCCAGCACTTGGGAGGCTGTAAACAGGCAGATGGATCACTATGAGTCTAATCTAGTGGTGAGACCCTGAACACCCTGTAAAGCCTTCCCTAAAATGCAAAATAAATAAATAAATAAAAATAAAAAATAGATCAGAAATAATCTCACAGGTTAAAAAAAAAGAAATGATAACTATAATGAAAGAATTATTAAGTGCTTCTAAAGACAATGATAGAAAAAATAGAGGAGAATAGCAAAATGATGGAAACCTTGAATAGCAATATAGAAAAGAAATAGAATGCATGAAGCAGATTCAAAGAGATATACAAAAAATTAAAAACTCCATTAAAAGTTAGTAAGACCATTTGAGTGAAAGTGAAGGTAGACTTTCAGACCTGAAAGACACCATTACACTAGCAAAAAAGTAAGGAAAGATCTCCTAAAAAAGAACCAAAATCCAGGAAATAATAATTCAGCAGCTGCAAGAGGATACAAAGAGGGATAGGGAGCAATCTCCAAGAGAGGCAGCAAGATAGACATGAGATTCTTCTATGGAACAAGTGCAGAACAGAATAATCTGTTCAGCAACAAACAGAAGAAACTATTGAAACAGCTGAAATTTGCAGAATGCCTAGAACAAAAGGTGGACATGAGCAAAGTAAACTTGGAGATTATAAAGCTTTGGATAACAAGACAAGTAACAGAAATCCTTGGATATGAAGATGATGTTGTAATTGAGTTTATATTCAACAAGCTGGAAATGAAGAATTAAGATTACAAAATGATGCAGATCAACCTTACTGGGTGTTTGAGTGGGAAAAATGCTAGAGTTTGTAGAACTTTGAGCCCTGTTAAGCGCACAAGAAAACATGCCTGGAATCCCTTCTGCTTTCCTAGAACTGGGAAAGAAGAAATAAGGGTTGGTGACATAGCTCAGTAGAATAAGTGCTTCCCTGGCAAGCACAAGGGTCTGAGTTCAATTCCTGGTTCTGCCAAAATAAAGAAGAAATATAACAGAGATAGATTGAATAAGAAAAATTGGCATCGATGAAAACGCAGCATGAAGACAAAGACAAGAGAGATAAGGAAAAAAAAGAAAGTAGTTGAGAAAAAAGGGAGAGGTCTCAAAGCCTCAGAAGAAGCAAATCCAGGTTTCTTTCCCGTAGAAGATGATTTTCCCATCAGGAGAGAGAGATAGCGCAGTCATACTCTATTCCCCAACACAGAACCAAGAGCTGGAGTCCTTCTCCCACTCCAGAAAAGGGGGGAGGAGGGAGAAAAAAGAACTCCAGAGCTCCCTGAACTTTCAGTGAAAATAAAAGAACCTTCAGTGAAAGCGAAAGAGGCCATATCTACCACATCGAGCGCCACCTCCAATGCATAGAAGGAGTGGATCTCCAGTAAGACGACGAAGGCAGTCATCAGCATCGCTGTCAGGGCCAGCTCCTCACCTGCCTCATCTCATTTCCGGTCACCACCAAAGAAACTTCCCAAGACAGCCACGCCCCCTCGAAAAGCTAGCAGGTTACCTCCTTCAGCAAGTCCTCCACGGCGAAGGCGTGGGCCGGCCCTCCAGCTACTCCACCACCAAAATCGCGTCATTCCCCAACACCCCAGCAGTCAAACCATACAAGGAAAAGCTGTGTTTCTGTGTCTCTGGGAAAAACTTCAGTGACAAAACATATAGGTACTGAGAAAAGAGAACCGCCAGCACCAGTGGCAAAGCCTAGAAAAGTGGAGTTATCTGAATCCGAAGAAGATAAAGGGGGCAAAAGGGCTGCAGCTGACTCTGCGCAGCAGAGATGCCAGTACTGAGGACAGAACCAGCGGTCTTCATCTAACTCTGGCCCCTCCTCTTCCTCTGAAGAAGAGCGGCCCAAGCAATCTCATGTAAAAAATGGTGAGGTGGGCCGGCAGCGGAGACATTCCCCTTCCTGAAGTGCCAGAAAGAGACTTCCTCTCATGATAGACAAAAGGGAAGCCCCTCCGCTCCACCCCCCAAAAGACGCCCTTCGCCCTCACAGCTCCTCCTCCTTGGCCGGCACAGATCCCCCATACCACCACCATGATGAAAAACTCCCTCACCTCCTCCTAGGCGGCACTCACCTTGCCTGAGAAGATGCTCTCTTCCCATACAGAGGAGGTGCTCTCCTTCTCCACCTCCAATAGAAGGACGGTTTTGCTCCCACCCTCTTCCAAGAGAAGGGCATCGCCATTCCCATCACCAAAGTACCATTCCCAGCACCATAGCACCACCCCCACTACCAAAGAGCTGGTCTTCTCCTCTCCACCTCCCAAGCAGAGAAGCTCCCCACCCTCAAGAGATACTCACCTTCTGTCTCATCAAAGCCTAGGTAAGGGTCTTCCTGGAGCCTTGCTCTCAGGAGACCCGGTCACCACAACCAAAGGGCATTTTCCCTCACCGGGGCCTTGGCCTCCTCAGACCTCAAGTCCTATACTGGATCAAAGAGAAATGTCTGCCTCACTCCAAAGAAGGCAGTCCCCATCTCTGAGTACTAGGCCTATTAGAAGAGTCTCCAGAACTCTAGAACTTAGAAAGACAAAAAATAGTGCCTCACTGAGGACCGACTCTGTCCTCCCTGTCTGTCTCTGGATCTTTCAAGCCAATGACTAAGAAGCCCCCAGCACTCCTGTCTCCTGTTCAGCCTGGATCACCAGCCCGGAATTCCAATCAGGAAGGAGGTGGGAAGAAAAAGGACAAGAAACATGAAAAGAATAAGAAACACAAGAAGCACAAAAAAAAAAAAAAAAACAAGAAGGAAAAGGCTGGCTGCAACCACTGCGGCTCCTGCTACCCCTGTGGCAGTTGCTGCTGTCACAACCACATCCACACAGGAAGAGCCTGAAGCAGTTCTAGAGCCCAAGAAGAAGACTGAAAGCAAAGCTGAAAACAACCTGTATGACCTAGAGAAGCACCTGCAGGAAAATGCTCTGCGATCCAGGCAGAAGGCTCAAGTATCCCCACAGTCCTAGAGGGGACGGTTGGTTAGGATGTAAATTTTACTTGTTTTGTACTCAATTCAGTTTCAAAATTGTAAAATATGTTTGGGCTTTAGACTATAACATTTGTTATAATAATTGCGAGGTTGGAGTTCACCATAAAAGGGAGGGCATGGATTTACATTGCAAAAGGCGTCCACAGTGTATTAGTGACATTTTTTCATTGATGGCTGACATGAATTCATTTAGAATAAAATATTTTAAGACAAAAAATTTATTTTTTTTATAAAATGGGGTTTAAGTAGTGCTGGAATTCTTATGTATTTATATGTCCCTTGCTATTGCCAGGAAGGCTTTCCCCTTGTCTTTTTCTTTCTTCCTTTGTTTTTTTGTTTGTTTGTTTGTTTATTTTTTTTCTTTTCATAATAGGAAGATTGTTTTAATGACAGGATTATAACTTGTTTATACATTCTGGAAAGACAAATGAAACCCCTGTGTGTAGATTCCCATGAGTATGCCATGATATTTTAGAAGCTCAGGATCAACCCACAGTTCCCTTAACTTGGTCAACACTATATTCATAGCCTCTTTGTTGATTTTTGTTATTAAAAGTCAACTGTGGGCCTTCGGAGTTCTGTGGCTTTGGCCTGAACAGTCTGATTCTCTCATCCACACTATGAAAAATTATTTTGGGGTTGAGTTTTTCACATAGCTATGATTTCCATTTTGCCATTCACTTCTGCAAGTACAGAGAACTATTCAGATGCATGGAGGAAGTCCTTCAAGCAGCCACAGGAGACCCTCCCATTCTACCGCCTTTTAACGCCTTCTCAATGTTATATTTTGGTTGAGTGTGACAGAAGTCACTGAAAAGAAACAGCTCTTAAATTGGGAAGCCTTGGGAATGCCACAGCAAGGCAAGGGGCTGCTGCTTTCAAAGACCCCAGGGCACTGTACATCTCACTTTATCTTTCTTCTTGGAGCCCAGCACTCCTGGTTGACACGATGACCAATCAATTCAGCACTGAGTGACACTGAGGGACCTTGTGGATATTGTGTAAAGTTGACAAAACTTTTCTTTGATCTGTCAAACTATTTCCAAACCAAGATTGTTTTAATTAGCCAGCATTTGTTTACTTCTTATTTGAGTCTTCACACCCATTTAAGGTCTGCCTCCAACCTTGTATGGTTTGCAAGCTAGTCCAGAATCAGACCACTGTTGGAGGCCCACAGAAGTGTAAGCGGGTATTCCAAAGCCATAATCCTTCCTGTTGTCTGAGGAATTGCTACTGAAAGGAATCAAGGTTTGAGCTCCAGGTTGAGACAGAAAAATGAAAGCTTATTTTCTGGGACACTAGGCTTGTATGGATGTGTGACATGATGATTCAGAACACTGGAACTGGATTCTACTCTGCTCTAGATTTCTTTTCTCTCCTCCCTCCCTCCTCACCAGTCCGCACCTTCCCACTCTCCCTCCGCTTGTAAAAGCAGTTAAGTTGTCCCAGGAAGGATGGATGGACCCTTCAGTTATATGAAATCTTCGATTTCTGAAATGTTATGGCTCCATTCATATTTTTGTTTTATTCTTCCAATTAGGATATATAATGTTCAGAGCTCTTGTATTTGGAAGCTGGAAGAAGGGCCTGGACTTTGAAATAGTGTCTTGGTTTTACTAGGTTTTTTTTTTGTTTTTTTTTTTTTGTTTGTTTGTTTTTGTGTGTGTGTGTGTGTGTTAAACTAAAGCTATACGAACATTGTGAATTAAACAATAACTTTCTTTTCTTTTTTTAAAATTTTTTTGCAGAATCAGGAATTGAACTCAGGCCCTTGCACTTGCCAGGGAAGCACTTATTCCACTGAGCCATCTCTTCGGCCCAATAAATTTATTAATTAAAAAAAAAGCAAAGATGAACAACATAAGACTAATAAGAATCAGTGAAAAAGAAATGACATAAATTGAATATGGGTAGAAGGAGTAGCAGAAAATTTCGCAAACATGGGGAAACAATCTGACATTGAGGTAACCAAGGCATATAGAAATTCAAATAAAATCAACCCCATTAAAACTATATCAAGATCCCAAAAATTCAGCATAAGAACAACATACTAAAAGATGCTAGAGAAAAGGAACAGATCACATTTAAAGAAAAACCAATCAGAACAACAACAGATTTCTCCTCAAAAATCACTGAGTCAAGATGAGCATGGAACAAAGTACTTCATGTCCTATAATAAAATGAATTCAGCCCAGACTGATATACCCCACAAAACTATCAAGTTTGATGGAGAAGTGAAATACTTCCATAATGAAAAACAACTAAAGAAATTCATGACAACCAACCAATCCTATACAGAGTACTAAAAGGTATTCCAGAAAGGGATCAAAAATACCCACAGTTCCAAGAATGATAGCACAAAGAACACATCAAACATGGCAAACTATTAAACACAAGATAGAAGTAGGGAAACAATAGCAGGAAAATAACATGACAAACATGTCAATACATATCAGTTATAATCACCAATAGAAATAGACTCAGTTCATCAGTTAAAAGAAATAGACTGGCAGAGTGGATTAAGAAAGAAAATCCAGCAGTATTCTGTATACAAGAAACATATTTAACTCATAAAGAAATTCACAGACTGAAAGTCAAAGGATGTAAGATAGTACTACATGCTCCAGGACCTCAGGAAAAGAATAGGGGTAGCTATTCTACTCATAGACAACCTGAACTTTAAAGCTAGAATGAGAAAATAAGATAAAGAAAGTCACTTTATGCTGGTTAGGGGAAAAATTAAACAGGAAGAAATAATAGTCATAAATATGTATGCACTAAATATGTGAGCATCCAACTTTATAAGACAAATTTTAAAGGTCATGAAAAATCTAGTAAGCAATATCAGAATCTTAATAGGGGACCACAACATCCCCTTATCTGAAAAAGCTAGGTTTAGTAGACAAAAAATTAGCAAAAAGGTAGCAGAACTGAAACAAACCTTTGAAAAACTGGACTTAGTGGGCATATACAGGGAGTTCCACAAAACAACATCTGAATACACATTCTTTTCAGCTGCGCAAGGGATGTTTTCTAAAATAGGCCACATACTAGTCCATAGATCATCCTTCAGTATATGCAAGCAAACAGAAATTATCACATGCATATTATCTGACCACAGTGCAATGAAATTGGAAAATAATGATAAAAATTCCCACAAATTGTAAACATAATGGAAATTAAATAACACCCTCCTCAACAATCAATGGGTTACAGATGAAATTAAACAATATCTACAATCTAATGAAAATTCAAATGTAACTTACCAGAATGTATGGGATGCACTGAAAGCAGTTCTCAGGAAGAACCTTGTAGCAGTGAACTCACACATTAGGAAAACAGAGAGAACAAATAAATACCCTAATGTTGCTACTCAAGAGTCTACAAAAAGAACAAACCAAGCCCAAAGCCCAAAGACTGGAGGAAATTATAAACATTAGTACAGAAATTAATGCAACTGAGACAAAGAAAACATTACAAGAATTAATAAATCCAAAAGCTGATTCTTTGAAAATTAACTAAAATTGATAAACCCCTAGCCAACCTCCTCAAAAAGAGAAAAGCAAAACCTCAAATTCAAGCAATAAGAAATGAAAAGGGTGAAATTACTAGAGATCCTGTGAAAATTCAGAAGATCATCAATAGCTGTTTTGAAAATCCTTACTGTCATAGGATTGAAGAAATAGACAGATTCCTAGATAGGCAAAAATTGGCAAAACTGAATCAAGAAGATATAAAAACTGAATAACCCAATAACAGCCAGTGAAGTTGAAAATATAATTAAAAGAAAAAACTTACCAATGAAGAAAATCCCAGGTCCTGATGGATTCACAGCTGAATTCCATAAGAAATTTAGAGAAGATTTAATGCCAATAATCCTCAAACTCTAAAATGACATTAAAAAGAAAGTAATACTCCAAAAATCATTCCTGGAAGTAAGTATTATACTGATACCAAAACTGGAGAAAGATCCAACCAAAAAAGAGAATTGCAGGCCAATTTCCCTCATGAGCTTAGATGCAAAAATCCTCAAAAAATTCTAGCAAATAGAACACAGCAAATCCTCAAGAAAATTATACACTATGACCAGGTAGGATTCATCTCAGGGATGCAAGGATGGTTTAGAATACACATGTCTATAAATGTATTACACTATATCGATGGAGCCAAATCCAAAAACCACATGATCATCCCAATACATGCAGAAAAAGCCTTTGAGAAAGTCCAACACTCATTCATGATCAAAGTTCTACAGAAAATTGGAGTAGATGCCCTATGACTTAGTCTGATAAAATCCATTTATGACAAACCAATAGCCAACATAATTCTAAATGGAGAAAACCTGAAATCTTTTACTCTGAAATCAGCTACTAGACAAGGATGTCTTCTATCACAACTCCTACTCAATATAGTGCTGAAATCATTAGCTAGAGCCATTAGAAGAGAGACAAATAAAAGGAATAAGACTAGCCGGGTGTGGTGGCGCACGCCTGTAATCCCAGCACTCGGGAGGCTGAGGCAGGAGGATTGTTGTGAGTTCGAGACCAGCCTGAGCTACAAAGTGAGCTTAAGGCCAGCCTGAACTGCATAGTGAGACCCTGTCTCAAAAAGACCAAAAAAAAAAAAAAAAAAAAAAAGGAATAAGACTAGGTAAAGAAGTTAACTTATCATTATTTGCAGATGACATGATACTCTACTTGGAAGACCAGAAACTCCACCAACAACCTCCTAGAATTAATAAACAAATTCAGTAGTGTAGCAAGATACAAAGCCAACACCCAAAAATCAATAGTATTCTTCTACACAGATAGCAAACTCGCTGAGAAATTAGAGAAATAATGCCCTTCACAATAGCATTCAAAAATATGAAATACTTAGGAATTAATCTAATATGGGAAAAGACAACCTACAGATTGGGGAAAAAATATTAACCACACATTGATGAAACATAAAAAAAAAAAAAAACCTTAACCAACAATCACTCAGATGAAGGACTATCTAAATTATATGAAGAACTAAAAGAAAATTTGGCCCCCAAAATTTAAAGACCCAATCCAAAAATTGGCATCTGAGATGAACACACACTTCTCAGAGAAAGAAATACAAACAGCAAATAAATACATGAAAAATGTTCCATAGCACTGGCCATTCAAGAAATGCAAATTAAAGAAACACTGAGATTCCATCTCACTGTAGAAAAATGGCTACAATAAAGAAATCAACTAAAAAAAAAATGCTGGACAGTCTGTGAGGAAAAAGAAACCCTTCTCCACAGCTGGTGGGAATGTAGTCTGGCACAATCACTATGGAAATCAGTGTGGACACTCCTCCAAAATGTAGGACTGGAAATACCATTCAATCCAGCTACTCCCCTTCTGGGTATTATCCCAAAAGAACTGAAAACATCATATCATAGTGATATATGTGCACCCATGTGTATAGCAGCACAATTTGTTAGTCAAAGCCTGGAAATAACAAAAATGAGGAATGGATGAAAAAGATATGATATTTCTATACAATAAAGTACTACTCAGCTATAAAGAAAAACAAACTGAAATTCTTTATAGGTAAGTGGATGCAGCTAGAGGCTATCCTCATAAGTGAAATAAATCAGACCTACATGTGTAATATCATATTGTCTCCCTAATGTAAGAACATGAAAAAATAAATAAAACCTGAAAGGTATAATGAATATAGTGAAATGGAAAGAAACTGAACCCAAGAATTAAATATTGAAATGAGAGAAAGGAGAAAAGATAGGAAAAAAGGAAGGACAAACATGCAAGTATATACACAGGATGGCTGAGATGATTGTCCTCATAATTTCCATCAGTTGTTTTGAAAATAGCAGCTAATGTTTAGAATTTTCACCTTGACTGATTGTGTATGCAGATATCTATGATCTGAGCAACTACATAGCAAACAGCAATGTGTAATACAAAACCCATGTTCGAATGCCTCTTCTGTCGGTCTTCTAAATATATACCATTCCTAATGTCTTCTTGTTACACTATCTTTAAAATAAATTAAAACAAAAAGGGAAAGGAAAAAATTAAGATTTCTTGAAAGCAATCGGCAGTATTCAACTATTTCCCCAATCTTGTGTAATTATATCTGTTAATCTGGGCAACAGATTTGAAGATAAAAATAGATAATATCACACCCATAGTTAATTAGCTCTTCTCGTTTTGAAAATCTGTAACATATGCATTGTATGGTACCATGTTTCTGTCTTTTTTTTTCTATTTATTTTTGCTTCTGTTTTTACTCTTCAAAATAAAATTAAACTAATTATAAAAAATTAAATGAACAAAAATATAAAACTAATCAAAATATTTGAACAAATACCTTGTGATGGAGTTCAGGAGAAGACATAGGGCAATAGGAAATTTTATTCACTACTGGTAGAAATTCAAAATAGTAATAGTCTTTTTTTTTCTTACAAGCTAAATATAGTTTTGCTACAAAGCAATCATATATGTAGCTATCTAGATATATGATTGAAAAGTTTGAGTGTTTATGTCATTTTATTCATAATGACTGAATACCGGACACAGTGCAGATACCCTTCAGCACGTGAATGGATAAACAAACGCTGATACACTTGCTCATAGAATATTACTCTGTGAGAAACAGAAATGAGCTATTGAGTCATAGAAAAGACAATTATGAAACTTATATAGGTAAGGGACAGAAATGATTCAAACTAAACTTTCTGCTACATAATTC